>BHFT01018741.1:0-38763 GCA_004320025.1 Laticauda laticaudata | reverse complement strand
TGAGCAGCTCAAAACCTTCTGAGCGGATGAAACGTCAATAAACGGATGCTGGATGGATAGAGAGGAAGCAAAACGGATGCAGTGAGTACAGAACGGATACATCGCATTTACCAATGGATGACAAGTGTTTTCCTCCGTTTTACATCCTCTTTCCATCCGTTGGTGCAGTGTGACAGGGGCTTTAGGCTGAGTCAACTTGGAGCTGTTCAGGATCAAACTCCTGGAGTGAGCAGTGAGTTAGCCTGCAGTACTGCATTCTAACCATTGCACCACCATGGCTCTATAATGCTGGCAAAAGTAGATGAATGTATTTAGAAAAGATGATAGGTGTCCTGTTTAAATCACTGAAGGACCAGGTTGGTACAGATCATCTCAAAGAAGATTTATTTATTTCAATGCCAATGGCATCTAATAAAATCAAATTTATGTATATAGTGTTGTAATTAACTAAGATTATTTTAAATCTAACTCTTTTTACATTCATATTAACACAGTCATGAGAACCAGTTAGTGGTGGGATTCAATTTTCTTTTACTACTGGTTCTGTGGGAATGGCTTGATGGATGTGGCAGGGGAAGGATACTGTAAAATCTCCAGTCAGAGGGGTTATTTGCTGGTTCTCTGGACTACTCAAAATTTCCGCTACCGGTTCTCCAGAACTGGTCAGATCCTGCTGAATACCATCTCTGGAACCAGCTCGATGTAAAGCAGGGATGTCAAACTTGTGGCCCATGGGCCGGATGCATCACACATTGGCCACACTCACCCTGAATATAGTGAAGGGTGAAAAAGTCATGATACATCATATGATGACGATGTGATTACACGAGTTTGACACCCCTGATGTAGAGGGTAAGGCAACAAGCTAAAAACCAGGAGCCTCTCCTAGCAACAATCCATCTAGTTTACTTTGAATCAGTCACTTTTCACAGCCTTAGGAAGAAGACACGAGAAACATGCTGCCAAAAAACAGTTGGGACTAGTCCAGACAGGCATTAGGAATCAAGTCTGACTTGAAGGGGAAAAAATAATAATATTAATGGCTTCTTTTTGAAAAACCTGAGTGAAATCTAAATTTGATTTCATTTTAAGGTGGTATCCTTTTATCCCATGGCTGCCTTTTCACAGTGCCCTTGAACTACTGTCTTTATTTGGATCAATAAATGACCACACAATCTTTCACAAGTCAAAATAGAATACAAGACCCATGCAATGTTGAGTTGGTTTATTCTCTAACAACTATATCAGCTTAAAATATTTGCCTCTCTGTTACTGTGCCGAATGAAGTCCATTCTGCCAACAACAACAAAATCACTATCAGAGGTATTTCAAATGAACTTAATTAAAAGTGGGGAAAGGAAGAGAGGGAAAAAATTAGGAGGAGAAAACAGATCAAATAAGATAGGTTACTACTGAAATGAGCATCAATATTTTAATTAAGCTGTTAATAAACATTGTACAAGAAAGAAGACAATTCTCTTCCTGAAACTTCCTGCTGCAGGAAAGGCTGCAACTAAGGCTAAAGATGAAGCAGTGCAAAAGCCCTCTTAGCTTCTACTTGCCCATCCAACAGTAGATGTTGAGTCCAATAAAATCCCACAATCTGAAGTCCCTTAAGGACAATGGCATTTTTATTTTTTTTTGAGATGCTGGTAATCTTGACTTAGAACTATAATCGAGCTCAAAATTACAACTATAAATCATACCGGTCATTAAACAGGACACCATATGATCATGTCTAATTTTACAACCTTTTTTGAATAGATGAAGGCAAGAATTACTTTCCCAACTGCTGGGCAAGTCTTAACGAGGAGTTCTACTGAGGGGAAATTTGGACTCTCCTTCCAGCAGCTTCTACTTTGGTTAATGTGAACCAAAGCTATCTAGGTGAGTTTAGTTCAGAACTCTAAGATCTTGTTGGAATTGTTTCTAAATTCAGCCTTAGTCAATGCTGATGATATTGCTAATGTAAATTCAAAACATTACCCTCCCTTATCTTCTTATGACTATAAGTTTGTGGCTTGTATCTTATTGATTTAAATTGTTTAATTCGTATCCCAGTATGATTTGTGTTGATTGCCTGTTTAGTTTCCATGACTATCACAAAGTGTTGTATCTGTTTTATGATGATTTTTATTTTTTACAATAATGATGGTAATGATCTATCACTATTGTTGAATGTACATTGAGAGCTTATGCACTGGAGACAAATTCCTTGTGTTTCTAATCACACTTGACCAATAAAGAATTCTAATTTTATAACCTGGCACTGAAGATGCAAACAGAAAAAAAGCACATTACTTAGGTAAATATTCTATCTCCAAATACTTAATCAACCTATCTGGTAAGGTGTTGAAAACTGTTGTTCCATTTCAATCAAACTGGATCAGACTTAGCCTTTCCTGACAATGTTTCTTGGAGAATAAAAAATTGGCAAATGCTTCCAGCAGATTTTTGTGCTTTGAATATGTAGATGATTATCTACCATATGATTCATGGATGTCCCTATTCAGCTACCTAGTTGCTTATGATAATATAAGGCTAATTGCAGGCATATGCAAAAAGAAAATTACCTATGCATGCAATTAGTCCTTTATTGTTACAGTATATGCATCATGTAGTTGTAGCTAAGTAAGGATGTCCGTGAAGTCAACATTTGGTTGATAGAAAACTTTTATGTCAAATATTCCATTTGGGTTGTACAATAAATCAAAAATAACACCATGCAGAAAAATGTTGATGCATTTAAGACTGAATCATCCAAGAAAAAGGGGGAAATGGTATTTCTAACTGGGGAAGGTCAAATAGGAGCATCAACTTACTCAGAGATATCCTGTGGTACAGTAACAAACAGTAACATAAAATAAAATAAAATAAAAATGGGTGGATAAACAATACTGAAATAAAATGCGACAGCAGAATTCTATCTAAAAAAAAGATCTAGAATGATAAAGTACAAGAAAAAGCAAAAATGTTGGTAACAGCACAAACATGGAAATATCTACTATGGCTTTCCCCATCCTGCTATCCACCAGCTTTATTCACATCTAGAAAGCATTAGGATGCAGGAAGTTGATATCACAGAGAAATATACAGTACTGATTGGAAATAAAAGCAATCCAGATCTGTACTTTATTATAGCATGGAACTATTGATGGTGAAAATTAAAAAGATGCTTCTAATATTGAAGAAAGCATATGCATAGAAATCAGGCTTCAGTTCTTAAAATTACCGTATATACTCTCATATAAGCCGACTTTAGAACACGCGATGAGAGTCTTGGCTCTCGCACTCCCTGTCAGCTGGCCCTTTGCAGCCCTTGCCTCAAGGGAAATGCGTGCGAAGTCAGGCAGTGACTTAGCGTGGCGGCTTTGCGCGATGAGAGTCTTGGCTCTCGCACTCCCTGTCAGCTGGCCCTTAGCAGCCCTCGCCTCAAGGGAAACGCGCGCGAAAATCGGCCATTTTTCTCCCTGGATGGACGATGAGCCGCAACTTTTGCCCTGCCGACTTTTCCCTCTGGGCTTCACTTCTGCTGTTCAGGGAAGTCGTACCCAAAGCCCTGTCCTCCCAGAATCTTTCTGATGGTGAGCCTTGACGGTGAGATCAGGGGTTGAACACCATGGTATTTGGGGGTCGGCTTATATGCGAGTTTTTGCAAAATTCCTCATTTGGGGGCAGTTTTTTAAGGGTCGGCTTATATGAGAGATCGGCTTATATGCGAGTATATATAGTAATAGCTTACCTTCCTTGTACTGTTCATGTTGTTGGAAATTTGGGACACAAATTTAAGGTGGAGTATTTTTGTATTCTCTCTCTCTCCTGTACATATTCAGATGGCACAAGCACCATAAATAACTGGAATCCAGGCCTTATAGGGGGAGAATGCAAGAAAGCATCTCCAAATTGACCTATTCTTTCAATGGAATATTACTTTTTTGCTTCTGTTTTTATCCCTTCTAAGCCAGGTAATAAATACTTATGAACAGAGTGTGGTTCTCTAGACAAGGAGAAAATGCTTTCTAAACTTTTATTTGTTTAGTCTTCATAGCATGTCTTTCCTCATGCCAGGAAGTAGTGCAATCGGATGGAAATGTTTGCCTGTTTGTCCCACAAGTAGAGGTGTCTACAGGGAGAGTCAAGATGCTGATCAAAACCATGAGATTGAAGCTCCACCCTTTTTAATATGTGCCATGATGGAGAAGTCTGGGCTTTAGTTCAGAAGAGATGGGACTAACTAGAACTGCCAACTGAGCAGGTGAAATGATGTCAGAAATCAATCCAGTGCATGACATCATGATTATTTTTGGACCATCTCCAATCCAGTCCAGAATTCTTGAAGAAGACACTTCTCATCTTGGACTTTTAAAAACCATAACATATCTCCTTGTGTTCTGATCCAATCTTCTTTCAAATTAAGAAAACATATGCTGTACGCAAACCTTTTTAATGAGACGCTGGGAATTATTTGCATTCCCAGCCAAAACTCATTAAACACTATTGTCTAGGGTTCAGGGTTGTAAAAGGGTGCCAAGAAACAGACGTTCACTTAATTAGCAGGCAAATTGACAGAAGTTCTGGCAAAGTCAAATCAGAGTCCATAGGGCTGCGATGAGAAATCAGAATCTAATGAACTTCTTTGCTTCCTGCAAAGAGCACATCCCTGAAGGCTGGCTTTTATCCTTTATGGGAGGAGTAAACACCTCCCAGCCTTACTCCTGAGTCATTCCTGCTGCTTCAGCTGCTCTCTCCTTCTAGCAGCCCTGCACACATGCATTCTGGGAACAGGCTCCTTGGGGTCCTCTGCTTTGCTGCTGCCAGATTCCAATGGCTCTGAAGGCAGCACCCCACTCTCAGATACTCCTGGCCCCATCCCTTCATCAGATGCAGGACCCTTGTCCAAGTCCTTGCCAGACTCCTTGACTGGTTCCCTTTCATCCTCACTGTCTGATACCTCTGCCGTCCGCACCGGCTGCCAGCGAACCATAACACCTTGATACAAAGAATATTGGTGTCCATTTTTATCTCTCTCCATTTATTAAAGTATCTATAAGGAAAAGTATTAGATAAGAGAACATGGACTCTAAGCCTGCTTAAAAGTTTCTGTCACTCCACAAAGAAAGGATGAATCCAGAAAGAAATAATTTTGATCCTGGAAGCACAGAAGCCTTCTGTTCATGGAAAACTCAAGCACAAAGACCAAAGGACTACAGCATTACTATATTCACTTTTGATCTTGTTAAGAATGCTGTAGTCCCTTGGTCTTTGTGCTAATTTTGTGAGGGCACATCCTGACATGACAAAAACCAGGCTGTCATCCTAGACCTACAGCAAAGAGGAAGGGCCTGATTGGATAAAAGTAGCAAAGTGCAGCTACAGGGTGCAAGAATTCAAACCCATTTTCATGCCCCTGTCGGAGTCTGAATCCGAGGAGGAAGATGAACAGCTGACAAGAGACTGGGAGTGTGGCTCTGTTGGCTTTGGAGGAAACTGGGGAAGGGCAAAGTCTGGCTGTGCAGAGTAGGGGAGAGGTAGAACATGGGAGAGGGAGATCAGAGGAAGACCCAGGCCCACCCCCTCTTCATCCTAGGGTACGCAGGGAGGAATGGAGAAGAGAGCAACATGGGTTGTGTGGCTTACGGAGGGGAGGAAAGGACCCTGATTCCCTTCATTAGCCACAGCTGGGAAGAGAGTTTAAAAGAAATGCATGCTGAGTGCAGCAGCCACTGGGAGCAAATGTGAGTTTATCTTGTGTTGATTTATCTGTATTCCTGGCATCTTCCCAACCATGCTGAATTATTGCCATGCCTTCATGTCTGGAATTCTTACTCCTGCCCTGCCAAACTAATTATCTCATTTTGCTTTGATTGGACTTATAGTTACAGTTTTTGTTGACCAAGTTTTGGACTTGATTCTCTGCAGCCAAAGGCTGTTCCTGGGAGAGTTTTTCTCCAGCCAGAGGGTAACCAGGATATTGGGAGCAAAGTTGCAGCTCCTAAAGAGACTCCTACTGATTATCTGACTGTGTTGCCTTTGTGCCACGCCCCAGGTCATCACACCCATCCTTCATGCTTTGAAATTCTCCATCTGGATTATTTTTCCTCATCTGATTTTTTTCCGATTCTCCTCCCTGCCTTTCCCTCTTTCCATCACAGGGATATAGAAAATGACAAACCTGGGAATGCTTGCATCAAAAAACTCCAAAAGGTGGCATTTGAATTCCTCTCTTCAAAAAGCATTGTGGTGTAGATGAAACAAAAAAAAAAATAAAAAAAAAATCCAGGCAATAAGATTTGGGGGGAAAGGCAGTGGGAAGCCTTTAATTGCTTTCAGTATTTAATTCCGTAGGTTTCATTTGTTTTCCTGTAATATTTGCTTCCTTAATTAGAATCTGATTCTAAACCCACTCATTGTTGCACTTAGTTTCAGCTTTTCTTGTTAGTTTTACTGCTTTCAGTTTTCATGTGGCTCCTGTGGCTTTACTCATTGAACTTTCTTGCCATAGACTGCTTTTGAATCAGTTGTTCTCCACTGTTCCTTTTCCCTAAAGGCTGTTGACACTTGGAGTGGCTTATTGCCAACACGTGGACAAACAATTGCAGTCCTCTTTCTCTCCTCCCACACTGATTCCAGCCTCTCTCTTTCTGATTCTAGGGTTCCTGCACCCATAAGTCCCTGCCTTCTTCCTTCTCCCTCTCCCTCATTCTTTAGGCCCACCAGCAAGAGGAGGCCTCTGGTCCTTGTAATCAACTTCCCTTCCTTCTGCCCATATCCTAATGCCATGTCTCGTTCCTTCTTCATCTGTCTTGAAGGGACACTTGTGAGAAAGGATGCCAGTGACAGCTGCTTCTTCCATCCAATAATAACTCCCAGGTTCCTCTGTATTATTCTGGGACAGCCTGCAATACCTTGCAGTCATGTCTGGTCTTCCTTTCCACCTTTGCTTTATATTATAGCAGGCTAGCCTTATTATAAGTAAAAAAAAAAATTAGCTTTTTGTCATAAAAGACTTGTTAGCCATGTCTGAATCAGCAAAGAATTCTACCCACAACACGACCCTCCCCCTCTATTGATCCTGATCCTGCCTCTATTACTTTGGCTTTAAGTTGTAGCAGTTGCTACTATTCCCAATGAGATAAATGTCTGACAAAGCCTACAAGATTTCAGACATTTTGAAGTGCCTTTTAATATTACGGAAATAAGGAAAAAGAGCTACTTGAACGTGGGTGCTGTTCTGTATGGAACTTGGTAGGTTCCAAGTACTCCATTCTGATTGGCCGAAAAGGCCACTTAGGGATTGGTTCGCGAGGAACCAATCCGAGAAGCCGCCAAACGGTGGGAAGAATTAAATAACTGTCATTGGCCACAAGCCGGCAGGCTAGCCGCTATATAAATGGCTGCCGCAGCTTGGGCTATGTTCCATTTCTTTACCTAGTGGTTTGAAATAAAGAGTTGTTGTTTGGAACCCAGTCTCCTGCGCTTCTTTCCAGATGGAACACTGGTGACGAAGGTGGGATTGTCGTAGAAGCAGAGACTGAAGCACGCGGCAATCTGACAAGCGGAAGAGATGGCTGGTAACAACGCGCCGCCCGCACCCTTCAATCCAGATGTAGAGGATTGGGAATTGTATATCGACTTGCTTTCTTATGTCCTTAGAAAGCAACGAGATGGAAGAAATCTCAGATCAAAAGAAGAGGGCAGTCTTCCTTACACACTGCGGACCGGCCGTATTCAAAAATGGCGAAGGCGCTGGCGAAACCCCGAGATGTCAAGCAGATGACCTGGTCCGACCTGAACCAAATGCTCCAAACACACTATGCACTGGTGGTCTCAAAGCTCATCAAACGACATGAATTTTACAAAGGGACAGAGAGGATGAAACCATTGCAGACTTTGTAGCAGCCTTGAGACACATTGGAGGGGCATGTGAGTTTCAAAACATGGACGAGGCTATGAGAGACAGTGTAGTCCTTGGCCTGAAAGACTCTACCCTTCAGAGCAAACTACTCAACAGGCCGAATATAACCGTGGCCAAGGCCTTTGCTGAGGCAACCCGCTGCCGAAACAGTGAAAAAAGTCAGCAGCCACCATGAGACAAATGAACACAGTTCCCGACCTGCTGACCCAAACGATGGAGAAGAAGGCAGAAGGAGGAAAAGAAACAGCCAACAGTGACAAACCCAACCACGAGGACATCGAAACCCAGAGTGACACCTGAAGACAACGACGAAGATGTCCATGGACCTCATTCAGATAGAAAATGGCGCGAAAAGAGGAAGAATCAGAGGGAATTTCATGTGCAGGCTGCAGAGGCAATCACCGCGGTCTGATTGCAGATTCCTCGAACGCAATATGCCGGGCTTGTAATAAAAGGGGCATATCGAAAGAGTCTGCCGCAACAAAAAGAGCCATAGTCCAAAAAGCATCCCCCCACCAGACACGATGACAAGCCGGCAACCGATGGAACCTCAATAAAAGAACTGGTGACAGAGAAGAACCGTATCAGATAGTCACCAATCGATAATGCCAGGGCAGAAAGCGGGAAGAAGGTTCAGATAGAGGTGAGCATCAAGGGGAGACCTGAAAGATGGAGGTCGACTCAGGTCGTTCTTATCGATGGTATCCTGGAATACCATCTGGCTCTAATTCCAAGCATCAAGCAGAAAGAACTAAAGAAACACAAAAATTCGTGCTAACAGACTACCAGGGAAATCGAATCCCTGTAATTGGCCTTGGACATTTTTTAGTTGAATATTAAACAACATGCCAAAGTCTTGCCCCTAACTATCGTCGACCGGTGACCGCCCTAGCCTGCTAGGAATCGAATGGTTCCCGTGCGCCTCTTGGAATCGGGATGACCAGTATCAACCGCATCGCTACTATCAACTGGGAGGAGAACCTACTCCATGAATTCCAAGATGTATTTGATGGGACTCTAGGCAAGTACCAAGGGACCCCAATCTCATTTAGCCTAGACGGAAAATAGCACCCATTCACTTAAAGGCCAGACGCATTCCATTCGCACTTAAACCAAAAAATTGATGAACAGTTGAATAAGTTGACAGCACAAGGGGTTTTAGAACCAGTCGATCCAATAACAGCAGAGGCACAAAACGATAGTAACACAAAGAGGGGCATTCAAATGTAACGCCTCCAATTTCGGTGTTAGCATTGCCCCAGGTGTTTTCCAAAGCCTCACTGAAACTCCTACTAAATGGAATCAAAGATGTCGTCCTATACTTCGACAATGTACTGGTCTCAGCAAAAAATGCCAAACCAACTAGAGACCAGGCTAAGAGAAGTCTTAACTCGCTTTAGAAAATCAGGCCTAAAAGCCAAGAAAGAGAAATGTGAACTGGCCACTAACCGGGTCGAATTCTTGGGTTACTTAATCGATGAGCATGGCATTCACCCAACTGAAAAGAAGGTAAGGCTATCAAGACGCTCCCAGACCAAGAAACAAAACTGATCTCCAGGCGTTCCTAGGCCTCATAAACTTTTAAAATGTGTTCCTGCCCCATAAGGTGACAATAGCAGAACCCCTGCATCGCCTGCTAGATAAAAAAAACCATTTGGATTTGGGGCCACCGGGAACAAAAAGCTTTCCAAGGTATTAAGGATCTATTAACGTGAGACACCGTTCTTATCCAGTTTAGCAACACCCTGCTGCTGACGGTCACCTGCGATGCTTCACCTTTTGGGATGCGGCACCATCCTGAGTCACCAGCTTCCAAGATGGCAGAGAGGCACTGGTCAACTTTTACTCAAGACGTTCTCCAAAGCGGAACGCAATTACAGCCAACTTGATCATGAAGCCCTGGCAATAGTCGCCGGGGTCAAACGATTCCATGAATACCTTTACGGTAGAACCCTTTCTATCGTAACTGACCACAAGCCTCTCTTTGAGATCCTGCGGGGAAACAAGCCAACCCCGAACATTCTGTCTCTTAGAATGATGAGGTGGTCTGAATTCCTCACTGCCTACTCCTACACGCTACTCCATTCGCAAGCAGATCTGGCACACATCCCAATGCCCTGAGCCATTCCCCGTGCCCCTCACAGAAGACGACCCTGCTCCACTACCTCCACATTCCAACTGGAGACCTGCCCGGAGCTACCACTGACTGCAGCCGACGTTGCGAGAGCCATAGCCAAAGACCCTTTGACAGCCGTGTATACTGAACTGGGTAGGTAAAGGCTGGCCGGAGGAAAATTTAAAAACTGAGACTTTTAAACTTTCCGTGCCCAGACAGACCAGCTGTCTATTGAAAAGGGTACATCTTATGGGGTGACAGGGTGGTAATCCCATGCAGCTTCCAAGAAACCATCCTAGGCATGTTACACGAGGGTCACCGGCATAGTCAAGATGAAAGCCCTGGCCAGGAGTTACGTCTGGTGGCCAAGGGCTGGACAAAGACATAGAACGCTGGTTGCAACATGCCACGCCTGTCAGAAAGCAAGGCCTACCCCCCCACAGGCACCTATACGAGACTGGGAAACTCCCCGGGGGCCCGTGGTCTAGGGTGCACATTGATTTGGCAGGGCCAACGAAGGGGAACACCTTTTGATTGTTGTCGATGCATACTCGAACTGATTGGAAGTCATCCTCATGACTTCCACAACCACCGAGGCTGTCATGAAACAGCTCGACAAACTATTTGCAACGCACGGGCTACCAGATGTACTGGTTTCAGACAATGGGCCTCAGTTTACCGCCTTGCAGTTCGACAAATACCTGGCTGCCCAGGGTGTCTGTCACGCATTAACCATGCCGGCTCAATCCGGCTGCAAATGGCAGAGCCGAATGCATGGTTAGGTATACTAAAGAAGGCCTAGAGAGAATGGACAAGGGGGACGTGCAAGACAAACTCAACCGTTTACTAACATTGCAACATATCACCCCTAGTAGCACTACAAATAAAAGCCCGGCTGAACTATTAATGGGTAGGAAACCTACGGTCCTGCCTGGACAGGTTACACCCCACCTATACATGGAACAAGCCCCCCGACTCCTCCAGCAAATACATACCTTTTGAAATCGGTGACCTAGTCTATGCCAAGAACCTTACCGGAGACCCCCTATGGCTGCCAGCCACCATCACACAAGTCACAGGCCCCGGTCCTACCAACTAACACTAGATGATGGGAGGGAATGGAAGCGGCACATAGACCAGCTTTGTTCCCGCAGACCTCGAAAGAAAAACCACCACAGTACCAAAAATAATAAATTCCGACGAAAAAACAGCCAAGGAGGGGGGGAAAGTACAAAATAAATAAAAAAGGGAGAGACGACCTCCCATAACAAGACAACAAACTCTGCAAAACCGAAATCTAACCAAACAAAAAGAGACTCACGGTTAGATGAACCCCAAGAAAGAAGTCCGGGAGCAGAAGAGCAAAGTGAGGCCTTCCTGGAAGGTGGCATCCAGGCCAGCTCAACCAACCCGGCCAAACCAGGAGGGAGCGGCGGAGGCCATCTCAACCGGCCCGAGAGACTCAGGCGGGAGCAGCAGGGCTGACTCACCCTCCAGGAAGTTCATGGAGAAGGTCGGGAGAAGCAGCAATCCCGTCTGAACTGCTGAAGACCAAAACAAGACTGAGCCGCGCAGGTCAACTAGAACTAGGAAAAGCCCCACCTACCTGCGCGACTACGTCACCATGATGGACTGAACTAAAGGGGAGGGGTGTTCTGTATGGAACTTGGTAGATTCCAAGTACTCATTCTGATTGGCCGAAAAGGCCACTTATGGATTGGTTTGCTAGGAACCAATCCGGGAAGCTGTCAAACGGCGGGAAAGAATTAATAACTGTCATTGGCCACAAGCGGCAGGCTAGCCACTACATAAAGGGCTGCTGGCGGCTTGGGCTATTGTTCCGCTTCTTTACCTAGTGGTTTGAAATAAAGAGTTGTTGTTTGGAACCCGGTCTCCTGTGCTTCTTTCCGGACAGAACAGATGCAAGCAAGGATAATTTTAGACCTGTTCCGCTTGAGATTCGAGGGTCAAATGAAGATAACCTCATGTCTGAAGGAAAAAGGTGGTTAGGACAATCAGGTCCTTTTCATCATCTAAGTCAAGGGTCTTCAAACTTGACAGCTTTAAATTTTTTTTGGACTTCAACTCCCAGAATTCCTCCTCCAGTCATGTTAGCTCAGGAATTCTGAGAGTTGAAGTCCACAAGTCTTAAACTTGCCAAGTTTGAAGACCCTTGCTCTAAATTGTCATTCCATGAGGAAAGTAGAAACTTACCTGATCTGAAATGGTGGAGAATGGCTGGCTGCTTTTATACCAACCTGCAGGCTCTGGCATGTTGCCACTTTCTATGTTCCAACCTCCTTTCTCTCAAGCACAAGGATCTGCACAAGCAGAAACCTAAATCCAAGCCTGCTCCTCAAAGCTTTCTCTGCTTCTTTGCCACCATGCTGTTGTTTGTTTCGGGGGGGCGGGGGGGAGAAAGAAACTGGGAATCATTTTGCCCACAAGATCTACTACAGCTTCGAATCATCTGTGAGCAAAGAGTGGGCTTCAGATATCCTTCCTTCCTTTCATTACATTTATATAGCTGCTCACTCCAGCAGACTCTGGGTGGTTTACAATTATAACACTAAATTAAAACAATTTAAAACTTAGACCAAATCAAAACAAGACAGCTAGGAGTAAAAACAACCATTGAAAAAAGAATACATGACAGCTACCCCCTTCCCCCCACATTACTCCAATAATGCTGAGAGAGAGAGAGAGAAGAGAGAGAGAGAGAGAGAGAGAGAGAGANATTACTCCAATAATGCTGAGAGAGAGAGAGAGAAGAGAGAGAGAGAGAGAGAGAGAGACTAACTATGGCTACTTATTACTGAGGCTCCTTGATGTTTCCTCACTTCTGAGAGAGGAAAAAAATATGACTATTCCATGGGCCGCAAAAATCCAGATAATCACTAGACAGGAGCCAAGAATGAGAGCATCTCTTCACTGCTATTTAGCTGGCTTTCAGAACCCCAGATGTAGTGGCCCTAAGAAGGACCAGCCATGACAATGTCATCAAGATTGATGAAAGTCTTGGCATCAGTTCTGAAGCCAGAGTGACCTTTGTGAATATATTAGCATATTCACGTTGTGATGTCGCATGCAAGTATATAAGGAGCAGAATTTTCATTTGCAATGTCATGGTACACATTTCATCAGCTTCCCATTCCTTACCTCCTATATTTGAGAGGGATTGAATCTGAGGCTATGTTTTGCCAATCTTCTTATGAGAAAAAGTTCCCTTTAATGCCACAAAGGAAACAGAGGTTTGTTAATGTCCTTTATTTGTCTTATTCTTCTTGCTTACTCTGATGGGGAGGGGGAAACAACAACAAATGGCTTAATATTTTTCTAAGGCTTTTGTAATGTCACTGAAACTCTTTCAGTGCTTTCCTTTTTGCCCTCTGCTCTCAGGACAAGTTTGAGAAATGGGGAAAAGTAACAGACAAACTGGTGATAGCAATGGGGTGCAAAAGGTCTTTCTTGTGGCCAATTTGGTTGAGCATTCAGACAGCATTAAACAATCAAACAAGAGGCCCACTTGTTCCCAAAGGTTTATCAGGACAGCTCAGAAAAGTTTCACTCATTACTCATCTGCACTTTATATCAGGCATTCCTTTTCTAAATATTTACTTGATCATTGCTTTTTGGCAGTCCTGTATTAGGCATTAACTGCCATCGGAGGAAGATGATATTTGCATTTTTCTCATTTGATTTTAGATCTTCGCCCTTTCTGATTGAAGAAGAAGAAGAACCAGAAGCATGACTTTTATATTAGGTTGTAGAGGTACCTTGTCTTCACTTATTTGTTGATGTGATTGATGCATGGGCATTCATAGAAAGGATAAAGAACATAAAAGAACAGAGAAGAAGGAGGCAAAATTTGCCTCCAGTTTAGAGAAAAGGAAATTACATTCTGTATGTTTGTGCATTGTATTTTATTGTGCTCTTTCAGTGATGGAAGAACTTCTTAAACAAAGGGCTCCACCTTCCTTTCTACCACCAAATTTAGAAACACACAGTTATTTAACAAGGGAGAAAAGAAGAGCATATCCCATTACAAAATTCTACCTACATGATATTGGAAGGCTCCTTTCCTCCTGAAGCGTATCCATCTTACTGAATAAGCTGTTCATCAATACTTTTTAATCTTCAATAACGTCTGCTGTGTCAATAATTTATTTCCATAATTGGATCTGATTAATTTTGCTTCTCGAAAATGAGAGTAAATGGGCAAAGGAAGGCTGAATTTCAGTGCATTAAGCTGGCTGGGGATTTCATTGGCATATACATATGCCTCACCTGAGACTTCATATGCCTTTTAGTGCTAGGGAGGGGCATTTTACTGGATGCATTAGAATTACCTGGCATTGATCATAGCCTTTGGCAAAGAACAGATTTGATAAACTAGAGCATAGTTTAATGGGCTTAGCCTAGTGGTTTCTTCACAATCTGAGTAATTGTCATTCAGCTGCTACTTCCTTGCAGTTCAAGTCCCATGGGCGCTGCTTGGCTTTTATTTTTTAGGGGGCATGCATAAGCGCACTAATCCTGCCTACTGTCCCTGTCCTATTGTTTTTTATTTTTCTTATAAGTATCTATCTCATGTATTCAAAACTATATTTATTCTTAAACCTGTATCTTGTAAGCAATTGACAAATCAAATAAATACAAATCAAATAAATACTAAAAGTATATGATTTCCTCCAGGGTGAAAGGGAACTCTACTGGCATTTTTCTCTGTTGTATTTAATCCAGTTCTCTAGTTTGTTAGATATTTTATTCCATCCTGTTTTTGTGGGGCTTAATAATATTTTTGACGGTGAAGATCACCATCCATTGCAGTACATCCCAAAGGTGGTTATTCCCACCCACTCCCCCCAACCCAAATAACAATTTAATGAAAAAGATCACAGCCAATTACACATTTTGGAAGACAAAACCAGTTCATGACTTGCTGGAGGACAAGCCGCTTGCTATAGGATCAGAGGGATTGATGCTACTCAAAAAAAAAAAAAATAGATGAAGCAGAATTTATTTCACAGGTGTTCTAATTCCTTCAGCATTTTCAGAGATCTAATTGATTTGCAAACAACATCACCCAAGGAAGATTTGAATGAAACACACAAAAAGAGAGACCACAAAGAGAGAGAGAGAGAGAGAAAGGCTGGGAAAGAAAGAGAATATTCACCAGCAAATCACATATATGGATATGTTTTACAGAAGTGTATTCATAATTAAGTAGCATACAATAAGAGGTTAGACTTAGGGTAACTTTATTGCCACTTTGAATGTACACTAATTGGCATACATTAAAATAAAGTTTCATTGCATTCAGCTTTCAGAGGGTCACCACCTCCAATATACACTACATAAACATGACAAAATAAATTAATACAAAATTTTGCATATACCCACATATATTATATGACGCAAAGAAACAACACAATCTAGATCAGGTTGCAATGTTACACAATGAGTTCAATATTGGTGATAAGGAATAATATACATTTCTGAGCCTAAATTGCAGAGTTTATAGCCTTAAATGGATATCTATGTGGTACATCAGTACATCCCATGTATGTAGTTAATTAAGATACTTATCTATTAGAAATAAACATCCACAGCACAGTATGCATAAATGTACAAATGTATATATGTAAAATATAATGAAGCACTAAATGCTAGAAATATTCAGAATAAAAGAGGTCAACTTACCGTATTTACCGAATTATAGAGCGCATCGGAATATAAGCCTCACCCACTAAATTTTAAAAGAAAACAATATTTTTACATATATTAGCCTCACCAGACTCTAAGCCGCAAATATATACATTGTGAAATGAGATATTTACACAGAAAGAGAAGAATGCTCTTTGCATGCAGCCAGACATCTCCAACGTCTCGCCATTGATTCATTAACGCCAAGCTTATGTGCAGCAGCTCCATTTTCTTCCTGGATAGATAGATTGATTGCTTTCAACTTAAAAGCTGCATCATATGCTTTTCTCCATGTACTTTCCATGATGAGGGTATGAAAAATATTTTGCGTTCATGCATGTCATGCTGCTTGCGTTGAGTGCGCCAAAAACTACAGGTAGTGTCTTCTTTGCATTGACCTCTTGCATCTGTCACGTTTTTGCGCCCCCTGATGGCAGTTGGTGAAGAAAAATCTATAGATAAGCCTTATTGTTGTACAAGCCTCAGGGCTCAGGGTTTTTTCATGGGAAAAAAGTAGCGGTTTGTATTCCAGAAAATACGGTACTATTATGCATAAAGTACAATTCTAGATGCAATATCAAAAGTGGAAACAAGGAGCATGTAGAAAAGTAATATATTTCAACTCTTCCTACTCATGGAAGAATTTTGAAAGATGAATATAATTACTTAGCAACCAAGCTATCAATCTTCCTGTCTTATCCCAATGTTGTAAGATGTCATTTGTCCCTGGGGGCAAGTTATTAATATTGGTAACTAATAACAATTTCTCACCTGTAGTAAACAGCAAGCTGGACATGATTTTCATCAGAATCACAGCTACATTGTTAATAACTTCCCTTCAGTGCTGTGATCTGGATCTAAATCACAAACACATCTCTTTGTTATTTTTAAAAAAATATCTATTTATGCAGATGTGAAGGTGTTTTGTGAGATACTACTACATTGTACATTGACACTCCAATAATCCCTTCTGGGTTGTAATTTCAGCAGTCCTGGAAATAAATTTCTCTATCCTTCTAATATTATATCATCTCTGATCTTATCTTGGCTAGCAATTTTGTAATGGAAATCAGAATGACTAAAGCAGAGAATCAAGTCTACTAATACATTTTTTTTTTACATTGATAATCTAGCCAAGTTATCTCAGAAGGGGAGATGACACTTAAAAATTGTTGCAGCAATCTCTCCATTTCACATGGCTGGATTTTACAGGCTTTAAATTTCCACAAATAAGGTATCACCTCAAAACTTCATATTACCATATTAACCCAGATCAAGAGTAAAAAGATATTCTCAAATTCATTTGGATTATTTTTTTCAGTAATTGGCAGAAAGCCCATCTAGCCACTCTGCCATAAAGCCCAGATTGTTGGAGGGCTGCCACATAGGAACTCGAATTCAGTCAGAGTGACATTTGGATTCTTGGTCATCTCTCTTACTAAGGGCGTTCTTCCCCAATTGCTCAGTTTGACCGCACAACCAGCACAAAAATACAAATTTCATGAAACCAGATCCTTACGTCCTGCCTCTAATTTTGTGTGTGTGTGTGTATGTGTGTGTGTGTGTGTAGTACATTCAGAAAGTATTCAGACCCCATTCACTTTTGTCAATTTTGTTACGCTGCAGTCTGATCCTACAGTTGATGAAATTCATTTTTTTCTCATTAATCTATGTTCAGTACCCCATAATGACAAAGTGAAAACAGAATTTTAGAAATGTCTGTAAATTTATTAAAGAGAAAAAAACTGAAATATCATGTTGGCATAAGTATTCAGACCCTTTGCAACAACATGTGAAATTTAGCTCTGGTGCCTCCCATTTCTCTTGATCATTGCTGACAAGTTTCTACACCTTGATTGAAGTCCACCTGTAATAAATTAAATTGATTGGACTTGATTTCTCCTAAGAGAACAGTGGCCTCCATAATTCTCAAATGGAAGAAATTTGGTGCAACTACTGTAGGACTTTTCCAAGAGTTGGTTGCTCCTCTCTCTCTCTCTCTCTCTCTCCCTCCCTCCCTCCCTCCCTCTCTCACCGTCAGTCACAATTCATATTAGTGGCCTGCAGGAATGTTAAGGCTTCATGAAAGGAAAGGAAATCATGGATTTCATATAGAGGACCAACTGTTACTATATGAAATCCATCACAGTATTTTTATAGGCATATATACATACTGAATTTTGTTCCTGGAATGACAAGAAAGGCAACATTCATAAAAAAGGGGGGATGTTATCAAGAGAGAAGGGCACCCATTAGAGACATGGCTAGTTATAAATATATACTGTAATCTATTTAACCATTGTGATAATTAAGAAACAGATTAAGGGGATTAAGGCAAATTCCTATATTACAAAAAATGACCTAGGTATAGAAATTTGACTCGGGAGGCAATCATTTCTGTTGGATCACCATTTAGGCAGACTCTTCAGTTTTCAAGCTGACTCTGGATGTTAAATTGTGTAGTCCAATGCTATGTTCTGATGAACTTAACTTTTCAGACTTTACTAGACCTGAAATGGCCCACTTTTTTATTACAGCTAAAAATCAATTTTAACCTCCAGTTCACAGAGGAACAAAGTTAGAGTTTAAAAAAAAAGGTTGGGAAAATAATATGAGGCAATTATTTTCGATTGGCTCTGAAGGTCCTTGAGTTATTGACAAAAATCAGAGAGGAGGGACATCTCGCTGTGGCTGCTAACAGGGAGGGAGCTGGAAATAATTTCCCGAAGAGAGCATTTTGCTGCAGCTGTGTCTCCTCCAACTGCCTAGAATTTAAGATTGAACACAAACTCACAAAAGAATATTTAAGCAGAACTATTATTGTTAAAATGATTGATGGAATGGAAAGTAAGCTATTATGGAAATGTTTATAGAAACTGGACGTCCTCCAAGAAACAGACTTCATTTCTCAATACCCCCCTCCCCACCAAGCCATGCTAATCCTTCTTGAAGTGACGGGATTTGTGGTCCAAAGACATCAGAAAATCTGGTTTAAAGTGAAGACCTCTCAGGATCAACTCAGAAATAAGTCCCATGGATTTGAATGACAGCCCCTCTCAGCCAAATACGGATTCTTAAACCCCTTATTTCTACTGCCTGACATCTATAATTTAAAGCTATGCGAAACACATGTACATAAAAAAACCAAAATATGTCTAACAGTCAAGTAATCTGCAGCATAATCTTATGCATGCTTAATCAGCTGATCCAATATATTCCATGAGGTTTCTTCCCAAATATTTATGTATAAAATGACACTTTGGGGGGGGGGGGTTTCTTCAATTTCTTATTTTTGCAGCTGCTAGAACATTTCTTTGACCAGATCTTTATTCTTAGGAATTGAAAGGTTCGGTTACACACAGACAAACACACATAAATGTGTGTGTGTTAGATTACACACACGCGTATTTGTGTGTTGTGTTTTAATGAAGCTAGGAGAAAAAGCTATAACCAGATGTTCTATTTTATTGCATATTCAACATATCTTCACATACAATATAGAATTTGTATATGATGATGAACTGGATTTTAGGAATTACAGGAACAACTGGTTGTCCAGATCTGGAATCTGAACAATCATTATACAGCAGCAAATAGAGAGTTTTTGCATCTCTTTGCCACTATGCAGTAGTCAAGGAGACTCTTGCAGCCCAGATCTGATAACTGTATACTAATAAATCCTTGAGATATATATATTTTAGTGCAAGCATAGTTAGATAACACACATCAAAGTTCTGGAGCAGAACTCAAAACTGTGAAAGCAGTTTGGATTTTTCTGTAACCATCATGATAACATGCCAAATGAATATGATCACAATGAGAATTTTCAATCCTGTTTTTTCTTGCTTGAGTTCACAGCTACTGATTGCACCATCTTTTATAAAGTATGGAAAAATCCACAAAGATTCTAAAGTTTGTGACCTTACAACCAAAGTGATGGAATCTAAAAGCAAAAGGAAGTGCTTAAAGTCCAAATATTGATCCTGAAGGAAAGGGTGAAACCCTTGCAGTCTGATATAAGTTGAAAACTTCCCAGGCAAACTTGTGCCTAGAAGCTCATTGTGAAGTTTGATAAGCATAAGGACAGGGTTAATATCAAAGCATAAAACAATGTGACTCATGGGTTCTCTTATCTCTCACTCACACATCCTGAGAAAGAAGCCAATGTTTTAAGCTAGCTTCAAGTCTCGGCAAGACTAAAAGCTAGCTACTAAAAGTTGGGAACTCTTTGAGGGGAAGGCATAGATAAAAGGCTGATAGTCCTTTAATGAGTAACCTGTAGTTTATTAATGTATGCATATTTGTAGTGTTTTTGAAATATGTCATTCAAGAAGTCTAACAATAAGCAGAATGATATTGGTGGTGGTGGTAATGATGATGGTATAAAACATTAATTCAGCAGGTAAAATGCCTTCTAAAAAAAGAAAAGTTTCGTTTCACTGGAGGAAAGCCAAACAGAGAGGATGAAAGATGGACCTATCTTAATAAACTGTTCCACAGAAAAAAGACAAGATGGGGAGGTTGTCATATTTCTTTCCCTGTTTGTTTGCAAAATTTTTATCCTAGTTTTCCAGAATGATTCCCATTGATTCACGTAATAATAATAATAATAATAATAATAATAATAATAATAATAATAATAATAATAATAATAATAATAATAATAATGTGCAATTACATCGAAAGCTCTCTACACAACCCTATTGTACAGCCTTCCTTAAAGGACACCAGGGCATGTGTTTTGAAGCACTGAGGGGAAGGGACAGTTATTCCAAAGTGACAGGGGCTGTGATATAAAGTTATTGCTTCTGCTCCCCAAGCTCTCAACTGAGTGGATCATTCATGGGACAAGGGTATGGGATGGATCATTTCTCAGATAGTTCTTGAGATATTTGACAGCCAAGCTATGAAGGGTTGTGTTAAAATGAGTACCTTGAATTGTACCCAGAACCAGTGGTGGGATTCAGCTGGTTTGCACCAGTTTGAGTGAACCAGTTGTTAAATTACCCACTATCAAAGTGGATCCTGGGTGCTGCGCTGTGTTGCAATGGAGAAATAGGCAATGGAGTGGCCGGTGCAATGGAAGGAGAAGGCCGCTTTGCTTCTTTCTTCTCCCTGCTCTTCCTCCTTCTCTCATGACAGCTGCCTGTTTCTCCATTGCAGTGCAGCACCCAGGATCCATTTTGATAGCGGGGGAAATTTAACAACCAGTTTGCCCAGGGTCAGATTTGCTATCATGGGAAGTTCATCCCACATGTGTGGCGGAGCTGATAGACAGGGATAGCCACACATCCCAGGACAGCCAACCTGACCCTGGACAAACCAGTTGTTAAATTATTTGAATCCAACCACTACCCAGAACCCTACCAGAACCTTATGTTGTAGCTGCAAAACCAGAGTGCATGGTTAGAATGAGCCAGTGCATTTGCACAATCACAGTTTTGGAGTTATTTACCTGCAATAATCCAGGATACTGACAAGGTAAGTATGAATTATACTGTGAAGATTTGAATTTATACAGAAGTAATGAAAATTGTTGCAGCAATTATAGCAGCTGTTGCAATAATATGCCCTCCAAACACACAAAGAGTGGATAAGGGATTAAAAATAACATATGAAAGAGCTTCCTAATTTAGAAAAATACTAACTTTCTATTGATGAAATAAAGTAAAGGAGTCCCTGCAGATTTTACTCTAGAAGTCATTGCCAAGTATAGGGGAAGCACTCATCTGTTTCAAAGCCATTGAGCCAGCGCTGTCCAGTGGTCATTGGTCAGCAGACATCACAAAATCTACTTGCATTTGCATGCTTTTGAACTGCTTGGTTGGCAGGAGCTTGCCCCATCACATGGAGCTCAAGTCTTGAACCTGGGCTTCCAGCTTTCCAGCTGATAAGTCTTAACTTATCAGTTAAGCTGAGCCCCATTGATGAAGTTGGGAACTTTAAACTCCCAAGTACAAAAAAAGTATTTTTCTCTCAGATTTTTCCATTTCCTAGCACAGATGGAAGCAAGACTAGTCCACCAGGCAGTGTATGTGTTAAAATCCAAGATGCTAATAGTTAACCACTATCAAGCTGTAGCCATAGTCCTCACCATTGTTTAAATCCTGGAATATCTGCTTAAAGTTGCCAGGTAATGTAAATCCTTCCTTCCTTCCTCTCTGTTGTTGTTACAACAAAGTTGCAACAACATATGCAAAGGTGATAAGACGACAGCGCTTGCATTAGAGGTTTACAGAGTAAAGCAATTAAAGCAAAATGCATAGTTCAGTGGAAGTGGGATGAAAAACTATGCACAATCAGGGCTGCAAATGGTGGGATGCCTACAAGTTGTTCATTTTTGATTCCTGATTCTCTCACAATATTAATAGACTTATGTTAATTCAACTAACCAATGCACTGCTGATAAAGGTTAGTTATAAATAAGAAAAAGCTTTTTTTCCTGCGGAACAGTTTATTAAGGTAGGTCCATCTTTCATCCTCTCTGTTTGGCTTTTCCACTGTGACATGAAAGTTCTCTTTTTTAGAAGGTATTTCACCTGTTGAATTATTGTTTTATCTTACATTCATCATCATCACCATCATCTACTTTTCGTTAGCCTCCTTGAAGGATATATTTCATAAATACTACAAATATTGATAAGTGAATAAACTACAGTTTACCCATGAAAGAACCATAAGCCTTCATGATTCAATATGCCAAGAGAACCTTAACAGCTGAGATGGCAACTGTTTTTATCCTATCCAGATGCAGCGTCTTTGGCAAGATGGTTCTACTAAACTTGGATTCAGTTAATCTTATAAGTGAACACTGGTAAGGAAAAAAAAAGTCATGTTTTGCTTTGTTGCTAGTGATAAAATCCAAAATGTGTGTGAAGATTTTTTTTTTTTTTGGTGGCTTTAATTTAGATGCAGAACAGATGCTGGCCTCTTTAAAAAAAAAACAAAGAAGACCATAAAATCATTGTGATTCATGATGGCAGCATTATTTTTCGTGCAGAGATTTTGCTTCGGGAATGCATTAAATGAAGTAAGGACTTTATAAATAAGCACAATACATCAAGGAATGCACATAGGCTTCCATCAAAAGGGCCAAAGTCATTTTCAGCAGGTGCACAGGAGACTGTTTCAGCCCTGTTATTACAATAAACTTGAATGAGATGGTTTTCACAGCTTTTTGGCTTGTTAGCTTCTTCCATACAGGTCTTCCTGTATCATTAGCTGCATAGATGCTCCTTAGTATGTAATTTATAATTTGTATGCATGTATGAGACCCTAATAGGCTGAAAACTGCCACAGAGAAACTAAATTCCATAGAAAAATCAATGGCAATTAGGCTATTATATCCTCCCACGCTTACCTTGAGCCAATACTCAATTAAATTTACAATCTAATTACCTTTACAATTCCTCCTGTTCAAGAGATAGCTACAGGTTAAAGAAAACTGATTAGGGGACATTTCAATCCAGATCAGACCATCTAGACCAGAGTTGTGTTTGACCTTGGGAGGTCATGGTCAGCTTGATGTCACTCATGTCGGGGGTGCCTGTGGTGGTCCAAGTGCTCTGTGAATGAAAACTGGCTCCCAAGTTCTGTTTTCGGCTACAATGGCATTCCTGCAACCCTCTGCCAGTAAAAATAGAGCTCACGAGGACCTCCTGGAGACAGCGTAGGCCATCTTTTGCTATTTCCAAGGCGGCCCTGCAGGCCAGATCTAAGCACCCCATGGGTCAGATCTGGCCCCCAGGCCTTGAGTTTGACATCCTTGATCAAGGCTACCCAAATCTTTCCCCAGTTAAATTGACTGGAAGCCTTTTCTTTTTTGTAGACAGCACAAGCTTCAGGCAACTGGGCTAGTATCAATCCCCAAGAGTTGATGGGACTATCAAGGGATTGTTGATGATGATGACTCCTAGTGTTATTAAAGTAATATTTATTAAATTATTTCCACATAATGTTTGGAAGTTGATGAATTTTCTAACACTCCATGAAGAGCTTTATGAGCTGAAGTATATAGAGACCTGTGATCTAGAGTAAGTTTCTGAAAATCAAGAAAAGCCTCATCCAAAGGACAGAAATGATAAATATAGAGCTTCAATATTTAAAGCAGAATCTTCCAGGTAATTTTTTTTTTTTTTGCTAGAACGATTTCTTCTGGAAGAGTCACAGAATGAACTAACAACAAGGGGCATCAAGTGGAATCATGAGAGATGACAACCTGCTGGCAGATAAAACCCAGGTTTTGTCTTCCTTCAGTCACTGTATGTAACTGGGTTTGGAAACTGTAGAGATGTGAAGAAAAGGAAAAAAATGATGTGAGAAAGTTTCTCTTTGCTGCTCAGCAGGAGTGACCCATGTGGCAAATTGTTTATTAAATTGAATCCTGTACCCTCCTCTCCAGTAGAAGCAAAACCAAGGTGAGTCCCAATTACAGCTGCATTCCCTGATTACATAGCTCAGCAGGGTAAGTGCTCCACAATTTGTTGCTCTATGGCCAGTTCATCTTTAAACTGAAATGGGGCCTTAATTGTATCCATTCATGGCCCATTTTCAATCAAAACTCCCTGTGCGTCATTCAAGTTGCCCCAGCTACAGGTTTCCGCTATGCTCTGCTGCTTAAAACCATCCAGTGAGAGGTTTTGTATTTCTGATTGTACTTGTTCTGCAAGATCTCTCCCTACCATACACCCCAGAGGCCCCCATGAGTCCGCACAACATTTAACCCATACTTTTCCTATGAATTGTAACCAGCTGGGGTTTGCACTTGTTAAGCAGGCAGAATGCCTTTGATTGGTAATGCAGGCTTTTACCTTAGACGGTTAGATTTATCAGCAGTAAAACAGGCTAATTATTTTTCCTCTCTGTGTTTTGTTTTTAATTCCCCACCTCTAAAAGTTGAGCCCTAGGCATAAATTTCATAGCTTGCCTTTTGGGGAATTTTGTAATATAACACACATTTTTCATTTTTTTTTAAAAGCAGTCGTTCCCAAGTACCTAGTTGAATTTTCGTTTTTCTAACAGGGAAACTAAGTGCTTCAAGAACAACCATCACTAAACTGTGATGCTAATCAGATAGATGTGATCTAAAATGGTTTCATGGATTGTTTTTAATTAATCTATTTTTAAGGACAAGATGCCTTTTATTTTCAAAAGGAAAATGTCATTGGAATTGGACAACACAGTAGTAATCCTCAAAGAGGCATAGTTGAATTAATCACTTTCTGCCTTTTTTTGTTTACCAAGACTTAAAGCTATAAAGCTAATGAATTTAGTATGAATTCCAGGAGATCAAGTTAACCATAAAGGATTTAATAAATTGATATAAACCTCCTTTTGCTGCTGGAACCATCTTAAATATTTATTGAAACAAACACAATTACACTCTCTTTTGAGCACACCTATACCCAGCAGGCAAAGGCATCCAGAAAGATGCTCAAGAGAGCTAAAATGGCTGTGCAATTCAAGTCCCATATCCTTCCTGGCATAAGAGAAGACTTGGGTCTTCATATGGAAAGCAGAAAAAGGGGAAGTAGGATGGGTGACTATAAATTTGCTAATAGAATTAAATAAATCCCATTTAAAGGCCCTGTCACACTGCCCAACGGATGCAAAACGGACACAACGGACGAGAAAAATGTTCCATCCGTTGTTTTATCCGCGCTCAGAAGGGGCAAAAATTTGCATAACCGGAGCGGATAACACGGTGGGGGAGGACGCAGGGCAGATGGAAAGCGGTGCGGAATGGAAGCCCAGCGGATGGAAGCGGATGGAGCGGATGGCGCATCCGCAGGGCTTCCGGGGGCCTCAGCAAAGTGGACGCGGAACGGAATACAGCGGATGCAGAACGGACGCCGAACGGATGAAGCAGATGCACAGCGGATGCACAGCGGAAGCCTAGCGGATGCCGAGCGTTAATTGCGCATGGGGGAGGATGCATTGCATCAGCCCCGCGGATATAACGGAAGCAGCTCGGAAGCAGTCCCCATTCAGAGGAATGCTTCCAGACACATCGAACTGCCTTGCCTGTCCTGCCTGCATGTCTGCCTGCCAGCCCTTGCTGCCAGCCTTGCTGCCAGTCTGCCTGCCAGCCTTGCTGCCTGCCTGCCTGCCAGCCTTGGTTCATGCCTGCCTGCCAGCCTTGCTGCCTGCCTCCCTGCCAGCCTTCCTGCCGGCCTTGGTGCCTGCCTTCCTGCCAGCCTTGGTTCCTGCCAGCCTCCCTGCCAGCCAGCAACCCCACAACCATGCTGAAGCACAGCAAGCCTCAGCCATCTGCTGCCAGCCCTTGCAAGTGGACAGGGCTACCATCCCGCCCCCTGGCCCTTGCTCTGGTTCTGCTGGGGCTTCTGCAGCACAGGCTCGTTCTTCTGGAGCTGGGGCTTCTTCTGCTTCTGCTTTTGGAGGAGCTGATGACAAGCACTCCAGCACCAGCCACCTCCACAGCACCTGCACCCTTCACCCCTGAGACTGAGCGACCAAGAGGAGTGCCAGAGACTCATTTTTGTTTTATAGCTTCTTGTTAATAAAGTCTATTTTTGATTCATACACTTGCTTCATTTCTTTTTTTAAATAAAGTCTTGGTGGAAACATTTAGAAATGGTTTAAGCCTTTGCATGCTTGTGGGATGGGTAAGGATAGCAGTGGGATCGCAGGGATACCTGTGGGATGGGTAATAGCTGTGGGATAGATAAACCTCCAGTGCAAGCATAGTGGGACTGTATGGTCCACCCTCCCAGCTGCTACACCTTTGGCCCTTTATTATCAATAATAATGTAATAATCATCCACACATGTCAACACAAACACAACTCTTTATTAAATTGACCTGCTCATTGTAGGGCCACCAACATACATGGCCCAATCTCATCCATGTGATGAGATAGGCTGAAGGAAGAACCCATTAAGCATCGACCATCCTGTCTTGCCACTCACTGCTCCAGCTGGGGAGTTGCACCAGTGTTTCAGGAAGGTTGCGCTGTGCTTCTTCCCTTCATGTGAAGTTCTGTTGGGGCCTTGCACATCCACAGTATCTATCAGGTTTCACCCTTTCCTCCATTCCCCAGGCTCCATGTCCCCATTGCCTTGTTGGACGTCCACGAGCCTGTTCTGCAAGACTGGGTAGCGGGTGCGCATGAGATTGTGCAGGATGCAGCAAGCTTCCATGATCCTCCTCGCGGTCTCTGGGCGATGCTGCATGGTGGTGAGAAGTACCTGGAACCTGTTGGCCAGGATGCCAAAGGCATTCTCCACCACCCGCCTTGCCCTGGACAGCCTGTAGTTGAAGATCCTCTCTTCACGGGTAAGGTATTGGAGGTGTAGGGCTTCATGAGGTAGGTTCTGAGGGAGAAGGCATCATCCCCCACAATGAAGTAGGGCATATCTTGCGTGTAATTGGGCAGGGGGTCTGGATCTGGGAAGCCCACGATGAGGTTGCGTTCCAGCCTACCCTTGAGATCACCTGCGTTGTATACCTGGGCATCTGAAGATGAGCCATTGCCTGAAGCATCAATGTACATGAACTTGTAGTCAGCATCGACCATGGTGAAGAGGATGATGCTGAAGAAGCCCTTGTAATTGAAATAAGTGGACCCCGACTTGGCTGGAGCTTTGCAGGCCACGTGCTTGCCATCTAAGGCTCCAACTTCTGATACCACTGCTCTGCAACTTTCTTCCATCCTTCTTCAGTGGAGGGGCACTGGAGGAGCTCCTCCTTGTATTCTTCGATGATGGCCTGCACCACTTCTCTGACCAATGCTGATGGTGTTGGGTGGCACCCTCCAGCCGTACTGCATGCTCCTGTAGGTGGTCCCTGAGGCCAGGTGGCGTAGAGTGAGTGCCCCTTGAGCCCAGGTTCCAGGCTGGGGCAGAATTTGGTGCTCTGCTTGGTCAATCTGGGTGTCAGGCGCTGCACAACTTCATCAAACATGGCTGGAGGCATCCTCATGAAGTTCTGGAATGCCCGAGTGTCTTCACTCCTGAGCTCCACCATCAGCTTGTTGTACAGTCCGTCCTCTGCTCTTCTGGCGAACCATCTTCGTACCAGACACTTCTGGCCGCCTCTTTTTCTTCCCGTAGTAGAGTTCACAAGACCTGTAGATGGCTTCGAACTGTTGCAGAAGGATGGTGGCTGCCAAAAGGACTGTGTTATAATCCACGGTGGACATGACTGGATGCTGTGAAGAGGCAGAGGCAGATGAAGGCTGCAGAGGTCCGCACCGCAGGGCTGCTGTTCTGAAAGTGAGAACCAGATGTGTTGCTCCCCTTTTTATAGGCAGTATAGGTGTCCTTTGCATCCTTCTAAGCATCCTCTAGGCATCCTCTAGGCATCCTGTAGACATCCTTAATATCCGAGATAGGTCCCTCTGCGAACGTTTTTTCCGTTTTAAACGCTTTGTTTCCGCTAGGCATCCATTCTGCATCCATTCTGCGTCCATTCCGCTTCCTCCCTGCATCCGAGCAGATGCGAGTTGCACGGATGCGGAACAGATGCAGAACGGATGCGTAGCGGATGCGTAGCGGATGCAGAACGGACGCATTGGATACATTTTCCACGCAAAAGTTTGGGCAGCCCAAACTTTCTGAGCGGATGAAACGTCAATAAACGGATGCTGGACGGATAGAGAGGAAGCAAAACGGAGGCAATGAGTAACTCGCGTTAACCAATGGATGGCAAGCTTTTTTGTCCGTTTTACATCCTCTTTGCATCCGTTGGTGCAGTGTGACATGGGCTTTAGGGAAGAGGAAGCCCATTCAAATAACATTGGATGTATCCTTAGCCTCATAAATATGTATTACAAACCATCTTATTGTTCTGCTTCTTCAAGGAACTACTTTCTAGACTGGCCTTAACGATCTTCCTGAATTGGAACATCTCTAACACAGGAGCTTTCTTTACAAGGATCTTGAAGGACCAGAGTTAATGGTTTGCAGCCTGGGCTACTGCTGAGCAATTCTTGATTTTTTTTAAATTCCTTGATTCAGCAAAGTCCTCACAAGGGGAAAAGTTTTGGAAATTTTATGTAATAAATAAGAGGTATCAATTTAAAAGGAGATTTTTAAAAATCAAACAATCGAATAATCACTTCCTCAGAACATTGTGAGTTGGTTACTTACAACGAAGTATCTCAAAGTAATTTCTGATGAAATGCTTCATCTCATCTCACCCACCTCCACTGCCCTCTCTGCTTCTCCTGATCTAAAATTTATAGCAATCCATTGCCACTGGGATGAAATATTCAGTAAATACAAAAAGGGAGAAAATAGGCCAGGAGAAATACAAAACTGAATCATGAGTTATGAGTAGTTTACACAAAGCAAGGCATGGAAGTGTCTTGCATTCCCAGTGCAATCTCTACTCCTTCAAGGGCTGCAAGGAAGTCTAGTGTTCAATATTATAGAGAAATAATTTAATCTTCCATCTCCTCCCCTTTTCTCCCTTCCCAAGTATATACAAAGGCTTTACTAATCTAGAGAGAGGAACAAAAGACTGCTTGTAGCTGCTTTCCACACCATTAAATTGCACTGTGGATCAATAGCAGACAAATGACTTTGGTGGCCAGTGGTTAGATGATGAGATTTTTCTTTTATTACCATTCCAATTCATGTTTCTCAGAGCAAGGAGAAGTGAAAATGATTTAATTTCACTCCTGGACAATCATTACTTAAATACACACAAACCCTGTTTACCAAATGCATTCTGGACAAAGTGCAAGCTAAACAGAGAACAACTTCCTGTTTTCCTGTCTTTCTGACAAAGTGTGATTTACAATACAAATGCCACACCCCTAAAAGGAAGCATCATTCAACAGTTTTGAATTTCAATGGAAGTTAATAACCTACAGAATTAGCTTGAGGGGGAGGAAGGAGGGTTGCCATAAGAGATGGTAGCCATTCTTTTTAAAATTATACAACTTCCTAAACAAGGAGAAAGAACAAATTCTGCACTAAGTAATGGCAAGAACCAGTCAAACAAAGGAGTTCCAAGTCATTGTTCCTACTATAGATAGAAAATTCTTCTTCAGTTGCATTCAGCTCCTAGTTACTTAATGGAAACTTCCAATTAGTTTTTCTGCTATGTGGCTTGCCATTGCCTTCTTCCAAGATTTTTTCACTTCCCAGTCAAGCTGATAGACGTTGAATTTCCTAATGGTCTGTCAGACAAGTACTAACCAGAACCAAGTCTCCTTTAGTCTGTGAGCTGAGACAGGATCAACCAGATATTACCACCTTGCTGAGACTGTTCCAGAATACTAAAAACTCTCTGAAACAATCTGTGAATTTGTTACTGAGTGATACTTGCACACCATACTTGGAAAGATGTATAGGACTGAAGCAGAATTGTCCAAAGGAAAAGTTCATCTCATGGGAGACAAGGTGGAATAAAAAGAGTACCCAAACTTTCTCCTATCTAAACATTGTGTAGTCCTACCTGCAGATATTCATAAAGCCTATTTCACTTTCCCTTGCAGTTCTAGAAAGTAGATATATTAATATTCTATCATCCCAAGGATTATATTCAGAAATTGACTCAATTAGACTCCTTTACAGCATACATTTATCCTGATAAATTTTATTCAGTTCTTATTTTTAAAAATCAACAAGATCAGCCTGATGAATTCAGTCTAAATATTTTTTTACTGGCAGACAAAGTGATTAACTTGCAAAATCCTGTTGTTGAGCGAGGAGGACTCATGGGAACATTGAACTCTCAGTAAAACCAGTATTCTGTATAAAATGGTATACTCCAAATGTCTCAAATGTGATTGGCCAGAAAGGCCTGCATGGGATTGGTTCACTAANGACTACGTCACCCACATAGGACTAAACTAAGGGGGGGAGGGGTGTTCTGTATAAAATGGTATACTCCAAATGTCTCAAATGTGATTGGCCAGAAAGGCCTGCATGGGATTGGTTCACTAAGAACCAATCCAGGAGAAACGCTGAAAGGCGGCAAAATCAAGTAACTGCCATTGGCTACAAGCCGACAGGCAAGCCGTATATAAAGGCTGCCATGGCTCGAGCCAAACCATTCCGTTGTTGTAAATAATTGAAATAAATACATTTGCTGTTGGAACCCAGTCTACCTCGTGTTTTTCCGAACGGAACAAATCTCTTTGAATGTCTCCATTTAATATGAAATAATCTTAGCAAATTTAAATTTAGTTAAGCAAAGCTTTGTGTAATTTGGTTTTAAATATTTATATTGATATATAAGCAGGAGATATTCTTTAAATCTTTGGGACACAACACTGAAATAAGGATAAATGGCTTCATTGGAAGTCTCTGACCTGGCATTAAAACTTCCTGCTATGACAAAATCATTGTGGATATAATGTATACAAATTCGTAAATATTGTTTTCTCACTTTTATTCACACTTTGCTCTTTGAGGTAGACTCTGGATGACTTACAATATATCAGACAATATAAAACAATGTAATAGGAAGCAGTAAAATTAGAATCAAAGAAAAAGAAAGAACAGCAATATGATGAACCTAGCAGTCATTTGAAAATATCCTATCAACATCTGACATTGAGCAGAAGGGGCCTAGCCCAAAGCCTGGAGAAACAGCTGAGTCTTTATGGTTTATTGGGATACCAATGGAGTGTGAGTTTTCTGCATCTGAAAGAGCATCTCATTCCAGAAATCAGGTGCTGTGACAAAAAAAATACATGCTTCTTAGACCCTGTCATTGTTTAATCAAGGAAAGTTAGATTATTACAACTCTGCCAGTTCAGACAGGCAAGAGATAGCTGATCCTTCAAGTAATCCAACATGTAAGGCTAACCAGCACCTTGAAACCAGTGGTGAGATTCAAAATTTTTTAATTCCAGTTCTGTGGGTGTGGCTTGCTGGGAGTGGCAGAGGAAGGATACTACAAAATCTCCATTCTCTTCTCCCCCCCACACCCATTAAGCTGCTTTCCAGCTCTGTTCTCCTGTGCAGGGCAACAAAAGAAGACCCAGCTGATCAGCTAGGACTCGGGAGGCAGATAATAGATGGGGGCAGGGCCAGTCAGAGGTGGGATTTGCCTGTTCTTCAAACTACTCAAAATTTCTGCTACCAGTTCTCCAGAACTGATCAGAACCTGCTGAATACCACCTCTAATTGAAGCAGATCTGAAAGCAAAAATAGCAACTGGTGCAGTTTGTTGAGCAGAGGTGTTACATAGGATTCTGTGGCATGCCATAACTGCATGTATGCTGCACCCTCAACTGGAATAGTTGAGGTTTCTGAGTAGTTTTCATGGACAGTTATTGATAGACTGCATTGCAATAATTGAATCAAGAGATGACTAGGGCACGAATAACTATTGCAAGAATTTTCCAATCCAGGACAGAGAAGAATTGGTGCCCCAGCTGTCAACTCCTTGTCCAAAAATAGACAAGATCAAAGACTTGGTCAAGGTAGAATTGATTCCTCTTTGTCTAGGTCCGGACACATTCCACGTTCTGGGGTAGGACCTTGACTTTCTCCAGCTTCTATACATTTGGTAACTGTGCAGGGTTTTTTTTCCCCATTTTTGTAAGAGGGTGCATATGAACATCCTTAAGGGCTCAATCTGAAAGCTACTCAGAAATTTTCATGTGCACATGTGAATTGGTTGAGTGCTTCAGTGCCAATAAAATTCTTCTACATTGGGCAGGTAATTCTTTCCAAGTCCAAATGAAAACAGGGGAAGCATGAATCTGCATTAAGAGTTGCGTTTTGTGACATGGGTGGAGATGTGTCTGTCTGTCTGTTTAATAAATAAATGAATAAATAAATTACTTTTTGTTATGCTATTTCCCTGAGTTTGTATTCTTCTTTATTATTTGTAGGTAAGAGGCTTGGTGAATTATTGTTTTGAAATCCTCTGTCCTATTCCTGTTATTTTTTGTTGCTGTGTCTCAGCTGAGATAAGGATTTGCAATTACTTCTTTCAATCTGAATTCTTCATTGCTTCTCATTTCTTTCATATATGATTTGGGTCACTATCCCATTTTCTGTCATTAGCAGAATTAATGTTTGAAAAGGACTTTTTAGGCTGTCTATTTGACTCCCATAAAGTTCTGCAAAATTGACTCAAGTGCCAATTTCAGTTTGTCAGGTTACAGTTCACAACTGTTTAGCTGCTCAGAGATCAAAATTAGAGAAGGCTATAGTAGTCAGCAAGAAGAATGTTTTTGCAGAAAAAGTTGTGCCTGGTCAGCAAGACAAGATAAGAGTTGTAGATGGGTGGCAAAATGACATATGGCAGGATTTTTTTTGCAGCAGATATAGAAAGTGGGAGTTGCAGGACTATTGATTTAGCTCTGTCTACTCTTTAATAGTGTTGTTTTCATCTTCCTCGTAGAAAAAAATCCATATTATTATGAAAAAAGGTCTGGTATAAAATATTTATTACCTGTTATAAGTATCTACTGGACAATCCATTCTCCATGGGATCAGAGTTTCAGAGATATTTTGTCATTAACAGAATGAGCACAATACAGGAAAAAGCAATGGGAGCTTTAGAGGTAACTTCTGATTTTCTGCCAGCATCCCCGTTGCATTTCCTTGTGGAGACCAGACAGGGAGCATGAGAAATCCCTTCCCTTTCCAGCAAGCTTATAAGTGGCTGCTGCTGGGTAGGGAAAGAGTGAGCAAAGGATTGCAAGACAGGCTGGGAAATTGTCATGGAACTTTAAAAATAAAAATTACATGACTGCAGTACCAACCAGTAGCACAGAAGCAGCTACAATTTCCAAGTATCATTCCCTCAGGAATCGTGTCTTAGATTTTGGATATATTCTACAAGTTAGCTTATCTTGTTTAACAAGCTGTCAGTTAATATGTTGTTAACTGACAATGAGAATTTTAAAAGCATATAGCTTGACCTAACCTTTCATTTTCTGCCATTTTGAGTTATAGGTCGAGCTGCTTGATATCAAAAATTCTTTCTGCAACATTGTTTTGACTATTCTTATTTGAGCAACAAGTATTGTAACTTGACAAATTTTGGTTTTTTTTTAACCAGTGTAAAAAGGATAAGAAGCTTCTCAAAACCACTTTTAAGCAGACAGTCAAGTATTCAAGTATTATTTCTTTGAATGTAGAATCTGTTACAAAAGGTATTGCTACTTTAACATTTTTTTCCCAAGCTCTTGCAAAATTGTGAAAGAACTATATAACTATAAATATATATGGAATTACTATACTCAGGTATAGTAATTTAATTTAATTTAATTCAAGATTAAATTTATAAAAATCCTTTAGTTTTTATTGGAACAAAATTCTGCATTTTGTTATTTTAACCCTCTCCAACTTTTTGGGTTATGGCTATTAGATGATGCTCAAAGACTTTTATTATTTTATTATTGCTTTCATTCTGAAAACAGTGGCACAATGATGAATATTTTTTTTTGTTACCCACAACCCAAGTAGCAATAGCACTTAGACTTATATACTGCTTCACAGTGCTTTACAGCCCTCTGTAAGCAGTTTACAGAGTCAGCCTATTGTCCCCAACAATCTGGCTCCTCATTTCACCCACCTCGGAAGGATGGAAGGCTGAGTTAACTCTGAGCTGGTGAGACTTGAACTGCCAAACTGCTGGCAGCTGGTGATCAGCAGAAATAGCCTGCAGTACTGCATTTTAACCACTGCACCACTGTGGCTCTTAAAAAATATTACACATATGGCCCTTAAAAATACTACATATATGGCCCTTAAAAATATTACACATATTTGAAATCACTGCCCAAGTTTTAATATATTCTCTGTCCCAATACAAAGATAATGTGGTAGGAATAACACTTCACTACAAATTTTTACTGACATAATTTTATCTTGTCCCACTTTTAGTGAACAGAATTCTATATCCCCATGGTCATCATATTCCTGTGAAAGTATAAATTCAGAGGTTAAAAGGTTGTTTTTCTAATGTTGTTATAAATATTGTATCTGTACATTTTTTAAAAGTAGAGAAAACTAATAAGCAATTCCATGAACTATGAAGTCAAGGTCTCTCTAGAGAAACTGTGACCTCATCTTGAAGAAGGATCAAGCTAGCCCAAGAAAAATCATAACAAAAACAATAGATTTCATTTTTATGCAACTGCTTTCAATGCAAGAATTATTTATCTGATTTCCATCAACCTAATAGCTTACTCAGTCTTGTTGAAATATGATTTATAAGAAGAGAGAGCTGTCTTCCTTATTGACATTACCTGTGAACACATGACTTTTATTTTCAAAGACTCTGGCAATTATTAGCAATTAAGAAATTTTAAGAAATTTAACAAAGTAAACATTTAAACTATTTCAGTTTGTACATTATTCATATGCATTCAGGTATACATTAAAAACATGGATAGTTATTTTGGAGGGAAGATTAATGTATTGGTGGATCATAAAACAAACCTCTATTGATATTCCAGAGAGTATTACCAGAGAGTAGTGTTGCTCATATAATAAGGCTGGGTGGTTTTTTTTTTTGAGCCCCAAAAAAGTGGCTAGGCCATCTTTTCAGGGGTGACTTAATTCCCCACCCTTGCATCTTTGGGCGGGTGGGCGGTGATGGCTTGGATGTTGACCTCGCGGCATTGGTGGGACACTTCGTATCGAGGTCAACGCAGGCAGCACCATATCCGGGTGTGCAACAAAAGTACTTCCTAATGGCAAGCCCCCCCCCCAATCCCCCCNTCGCATGTTTTAATATAGGCCTTAATTTGGGGGGAGGGGCTTAATTTTATTTCATGCCTATAAAACATGCTGGGACTTCCTATTGGGAGGCCATATTGTTGGAGAAACAGGGTACTATATGTGATAAAAGATAGTAATATATCTCAATGATCAGCACATTTAATATGGTTTGAATCTGAATTATTTCATGTTCAAAATTTATCGAAGGACTATTTTATGGTTTTAATAAATGTATATCCTGTATTTTCCCCAATAGATCAATTTAGATTACATAGGGATTTCCCTTTTTATCCCCATATCTGCAAAGTCAGAAGTTGGACTGGAAAAAGGGGAATGACTAACCCAACCTGCTGAAGAGTTTTCATGGTTCAGATGTGACAAATACCTTAAACAGTACTTACTCTACCCAAAGGTGCTTTTTGAAGAGGCAACTGGACATTCTTGTTTTTCTTTGAAGATGTTTCACTTCTCATCCAAAAGCTGAAGAAGCTTCTTGGATGAGAAGTGAAATGTCTTCAAAGAAAAACAAGAATGTCCAATTGCCTCTTCAAAAAGCATCTTTGAGACAACCAAGACCTGGATGACTGAGAATCTCCATAGACATTTATGGAACTCCATATTGACATTCTAAAATGTCATCTTCCATGGATAGATATTTATTTATGATCCTATAGGAAGTAAAGTAGGAGCAGAAAGTAGTATAAGTGCAATCTTGATAACAGTCTAATAATTCAGCAAGCTTTGAAAAATGTGTTGTATTCGTAAGTGTTATGTAGATGCTTTTAGGTACACATTTAAATTTCAGTTAAAATCTTACAGACCATAAATTAATTCAAATCCATAAAGATTTACACCATCTTAAAATCAGTGGTCACTACTGGCTTTCCTCTATAAATGCAAATCTCTAAATACCTTATTCAACAGCAGTTGTTAAAGCTAGAAGTGGCTTCTCTGCAGAATACACACAGAATACACATTTCCTTGTATATGGCATCATTTTATTTTGATCCCTCAGGGACTGCGGTGGCTCAACTGGTAAGACACTGCGGTCATCTTAACTATGCACTGCTGAGGTCAGCAGCTTGGTGGGTTGAATCCCTTGAGTGAATAAATCACACAGGGACAAGAAAGGAGCTTCCCCTGAAAGTCTACCGTCATTCAGGCATCCCACAGGTAAAAGTAACACCGCCCGAAAAAAATTCTTTCACAGAGGCAGCTAGCCACCTCAGTGATGCCTGGCTAAGATGTACCATATTATACATACATACATAAACAAACAAACATGATCCCTAGATAAGTGAGATGCATTCTCATTGGGTAACAAGACAATCTTGGTATTTTCTCTTCAGAGCAGGAAGGAATGCCATAATTCTAAGGAATGAAAATTAATTAATGGTGTCATTTATATGTCCAAAATTGTAGTGACAATTAATGTCGAATGTTCTCTTTACATTCAGTGTATCATTTAACACAAATATTCCCAAGAGAAAATTTATCGAATATGTCATATGAATGGAAACTAAACATTTGCAGCATTTCATTGCAATGTTCCTTTATACTGGAGTTAAACCCAAAAATTAGTGCATTCTCTTGATAAGTAAGAATAAGTATTCAGATACTAGATGTGAATAAAAATGGATTATCAATGAAAATAGAACTATTTCAAAGGCTTCATTGTAGCAAATTTTCCCTGCTCTTCCTCTTCTTCCTCTACCTTTCTTTGTCTTCTTGAAATTCTTTTCTACTTCACCTGACTTTCAAAAAGCTAAATTTTATGTTCTAGACTCAGGCATATTGAGAAGTTTTTCTCTCTTACAAAAATGTGTCATCCTGTACAAAAGTCACATTATTCATGTATCTCTTCTTAACGCCTCACTGCATCCTCATGTTTGATGAGAGATAACTCAATGTTTTTTTTCTGACTCAGAATAGACATATTATATATGATCTGTTTTAAAACCCTTGTTCATATAGATATGAAAACAACTTTTCTATGATAGAAAACAGTAATTTGTATAGTTGATTTATCTTCAACTATACCTTGTTAATAAAAGAAACTAATTATGCTTTCAAATTGCAATCTCATGTTCTTAGAAGAAGTTTATTTGAAATATTATGAGCAGGGGCACAAATACCACTACCCCACATAGGATAAATAATAAATAATTGAAGCATTGTTGATGTTCAAAGACTCGTTTATATCCAAAATGTAGGCTTCTCTAACATGAGTCAAACTGACAATTAGAACAGCAGTAACCGATTCAGAATGCATTGTTTCATTGTTCTGTGTCTTTCATTATACATTTAACTACCCATGCAGCTATACCTGAGATTGAGTGTACATATCCAATGCTTTTCAGGGTACACTTGGGGGCTAAAGAACAAATTCTTTAGATATTGATTTCAGTATCATTGCACATTGTAATGAAACACGGAGACCTTAAAACACTGTCCTTGAAACATAGCACTGCAGTGAAAATATTTGGATTTGATTTAAACAGTTTAAACTGATAGTCTAAACCAGAGATTGGGAACTACGGCTCTTTATGACTTGTGGACTTCAATTTCCAGAATTCCTGAACCAGCATGGAAGCCCACATGTCATAAATGATAAACTACTGTTAAAACTGAACTCTTATGGCATTTCCGGATCCCTCCATAACTGGATTACTGCATTCCTGTCAAACAGGCAACAAATAGTAAAAATAGGGAACGCTATTTCAAACCCTGCTCCAGTTAACAGCAGTGTTCCTCCAAGACAGTATTCTAGGACCCACACTCTTTATACTCTCTCTATATATATATAAAACAGCCATAGTTTCTCATCCCTGATATAAACTGATCATGATGGCTAAAATTAAAGTATTGTTTTGAATGTGTTCTTAAAAGGTTAAATATAACGTTTAATTTACACCCATTCCATTTTGAACACTCAAAAGAATACTTTGAAGATATTATCATAGAGAGAAAAAAGTAGAGTTTATGGTGGATTCGTAGTTGGCATTTCTTCATTTGCCTACAGCAATGTATGCCTTGGTAATATACTTCATTTGTTTGTCATATTCTTGTGACATAACTTTTATTTTGCTCCCAGCCATATGTGACACAGCTTTAAGATATCCTTACCTATTCAGTATTAAACAGTAGTGCTATTCAAATTTTTTTACTACCAGTTCTGTGGGTGTGGCTTGGTGGGTGTGGCCATGTGACTGGGTGGGCGTGCCTTTTTTTTGCATCCCCCACCTGTTTTGGGGAGCTTTTTAGCCACAGAGGAGCCTCTCAGTGGACGTTTCTCCCATGAGCTGTTCAGAGCATCCAGAGATGGGAGGTGCTTCAGTCTCTTCTGGAAAGGCTGGGCTTAAAAC
>BHFT01018737.1:0-37936 GCA_004320025.1 Laticauda laticaudata | reverse complement strand
TTTTTTGGCTGCTGCTGCACACTGCTGGCTCATATTTAACTGGTTGTCCACTAAGACTCCAAGATCCCTCTCACAGTCACTGCTATTAAGCCTAGTTTTACTTTGTATGTGTACTTTTGTTTCTTTGGAAAAGTTTGACCCCCTCCTCTCTGTGGCAGCCACTCAAATATTGGAACACTGCTATCTTGTCTCCCCTAGTTCTTCTCTTCACTAGACTAGCCATACTTCAATTCCTGTAAATGTTCATTGCATGTTTTACCCTCCAGTCCCCTAATCTTAAAATTCCTGAAGTTGTCAAACACTGAACTTGTTTGTTTGTTTGTTGAACACTGAACAACACTGAACTGAATTTGCAGCATCTCCTGGCATTGCACTCAAAATCCACCAAATATGGCAGGATGCACAGACTTCCAGCTTCAAAGGGGAATTTTGCTGGGGTTGAAGGTGGGAAGTAGGTTGGAGTATTTCTGAAGAGGGAGGGGCCAAAGAGTGTGATGTCACTGAGCATCTTGCCTGTCTGGGAACCTGTCTTTCCTCTCTTTGACCCCTACCTTTGAGACACCCCCCCAGAGAAAAAAGGGGCTGCAGGGGTGGAGATGCAGATGGGACTGTATAGAACAAGTGGGGGGGAGGCTTCTGGTGGGAAAAGGAGGCAGAGGGGAGGGGAGGGGGAAGATAGAGAGGCGAGATGGTCATGCAATGCTTCTGAGTCCCAGAAGGGACTCCCTGGCCCATGTTCCTCTGCTGCTCCATTGCATGCTTGCTGAGTTGCCAGGAGGATCACAATGGGGGAGGTCTTCATTCCCCCATCTCCATTTCTTGGGAAAACCTTGTGTGTTTGTGTGTGTGTGTGTGTAGAGAGAGAGGATGGGGTATGTCTTTCAAAACTTGAGCAAGGAAATGTTGGAAGAAATATCCTTCTGGATTCAGTTCCAAGTGGGGGAAAAGACACTGGAATAATGGAAGTTGCAGTATACAGGTCCTACAGGTAGTAATTGTTTTTTCTGCAGTCCTAATTACTCTCTAGAAGTCTGTGTCTGTCTTGTTGGGTTGCAGAACCAAACCAGACACTTATAGAGGTGCAGTTGACAGACCCCTCACATCCCGGACATCAACTGTTTCAATTCCTTTCCTCAAAATGACGCTATAGAGCCCTGCACACCAGAACAACTAGACACAAGGACAGTTTTTCCCTGAATGCCATCACTCTGCTAAACAAATAATTCCCTCAAAACTGTCCAACTGTTTACAAAGTCTGCACTACTATTACCATTAATCTTCTCATCACTCCTTATCACCCATCCCCTCCCACTTGTGACAGTATGACTGTAACGTTGTCGCTTGTATCCTTACGATTTATATTGACTGTTTCCTAGTATGATTTGATTGCATATTGTACCCTATGACTATCATTAAGTGTTGTACCTGATGATTCTTGACTCTTGATGAATGTATCTTTTCTTTTATGTATACTGAGAATATTTACACCAAGACAAATTCATTTTGTGTCCAACCACACTCGGCCAATAAAGGATTCCTATTCTATTCCATTCCATTCCATTCCATTCTATTCTATTCTATTCTATTCTACTCTACTCTACTCTACTCTACTCTAATCTAATCTATTCTATTCTATATCCCGTTCCATCCCACCCCATTCTATTTAAATTATATTCCTATATCTTTCTATTCTATTATTCCCTACAACTATTATTAAATGTTGTACCTGATGATTCTTGATGAATGTATCTTTTCTTTTATGAACACTGAGAGCATTTGCACCAAGGGAAATTCCTTCTGTGTCCAACCACACTCGGCCAATAAAGGATTCCTATTCTATTCTATTCTATTCTATTCTATTCTATTCTGCATTCCTTTCCATCCCATCCCATCCCATTCTATTTAAAATATATTCTAATATCCTTCTATTCTATTCTATTGTACCCTACAATTAATATTAAGTGTTGTACCTGATGATTCTTGATCTTAAGGAATGTATCTTTTCTTTTATGAACACTGAGAGCATTTGCACTAAGAGAAATTCCTTCTGTGTCCAACCACACTCGGCCAATAAAGGATTCCATTTTATTCTATTCCACTCATCAGTTTTCTCCACGACGAACTATCTCCTCCACAGGGTGAAGCCAACAGAGACTCTGCCTGGAGACTGATGATGCTAAAAAAAGAAAAATTCTCATTGGTGCTTCCCCTTCTGGTTTCTCGCTATCCAGTCTCACCGATTTCACCTGGGGGGAGGAGGCTGGAAGCACCTGGGGAATTTCCCCTCTCTTGGAGAGGTTTGCGGGGCACCATCCATGGATTCTGCTGGGGTCTCCCTGCTGCTGGTGGTGATGGGGGCACTGTCCTGGATCCTTGGAAGCGAAGGGGGGAAGGAGCCCCTCGGTAAAGGGGAGAGGGGCTGGGAGGGACCCCAGGTTTGGGTGGGAGGAGGGAAAGAAAGGGGCTGGGATTCCCCCCCAGGAGAGACTTTGTGGAACAGGGGTGGAGACAGGAGGAGGCAGTAGGAACTTCAATCTCAGCGTTGTCTCTGCCTCTTTCGTCCCCAGTGCCCCCTCTTCCTTAAATGTGGCTGAGATCCTAGGACAGGGGTCCCCAAACTTGACAACTTTAAGACTTGTAGACTTCAACTCCCAGGCCTTCCTATGTCCCACCCAGGGAACCCAGCAAAAACAGTAGACAATGGAGAGGCTCAGAAAGGTTCTCCCAGCTTTCTCTTCTCATTAATATCCCTGTGATGACCCCGGGGCGTGGCACAAAAGCAACAAGGTTACAAAAGTAGGTAAAGTCCCTTTAATACCTCCAACTTGGCTCCCAGTGTCCAGTTATCATCGACTGGAGAAAAAACTCTCCCAAGACCAGTTTTTAAAGGGAAGAAATTCAGTCCAAAGCCAAAGTACATATAAATTATAAATAGAAACCAACACAAACCACGCTGCAGCAATTAACTGGACAGGGCAGGATAAGGAATTGCAGACATCAAAAGATAACGAAACACACATAGTTAGGAAGATGCCTGGAACCCAGATAAGACTTGAGAAACAAAGATAATTCATGCTTTGCTTCCAGCAAGTTGCTGTGTGCAAATGCCCTTTTTAAATCCTGTTTTCCAGCTGTAGCTAATGAAGGGAATCAGGGCTCTTTTCTCTCCCATAACCCATGTTGGTCCCTTCTACATTCTCCCTGTGTGCCCTAGGATGAAGAGGAGGTGGCCCTGGCCCTCTGAATGCCCAGCTGGACTGTGCCCTTCTCCAGTTTCTTCCACAGCCACCGGAGCCACCCTCCCACTCCCTGTCAGCTGCTCGACCTCCCCCTCAGAATCAGATTCCAACAGGGGCATGACAGTCCTCCTCTACTAGATGTTGGGAGAAATGGGGTCTTGACTCCCTCCTAACAATCTTCCTCCCCCCTCCTCTTCCTGCCCTTTCCTTCTCCTCTTCCTCGCAGCCCAATTCTTCTACCAGGAGAAGCAGGAGTGCCTCTTCCTCAATGGGACGCAGCGGTTGTGGTTCCTGTACAGGTTCTTCTATGACGAGTAGGAGGACGTCCGCTTCAACAGTGACATTGGGATTTTTGTGGCAATCACTGAGTTGGGGTAGGTGTCTACTGACACTTGGAACAGGGATAAGAAGATCCTGCAGGAGGTAAAGAACCGAGTGGGGATCTGCCGGTACAACTACGGAGTGCTCCAGAGACATTCTGTGATTGGACGGAGAAGTAGGTCTGGAGGGGGATTTAAGAACCCCCCCATCATGTGATTCATTAAGATGAATTACAGGAGTGGGGAGGGATGGAGATTTTGTAGTATCCTTCCCCTGCCATGCCCACCAAGACACACTCACAGAACTGGTAGTAATTTTTGAAGATTTTTGAATCCCATCACTGAGGGGAACTTACCAAATTTGCAGATGATACTAAGTTGGCAGGAATAGCTAACACCCAAGAAGATATGCTCCAGATCCAGATGGATCTTGATAGACTAGAACACTGGGCCATATCTAATAAAATGAAATTCAATATAGAGAAAAATAAAGTCTTACACTTAGCCAAGAAAAACCAAAGGTACACATATAAACTGGGTGAAACCAGGCTCAATAGCAGTAACTGTGCGTGGGATCTTGGAGTCTTAGTGGACAACCAGCTAAATATGAGCAAGCAGTGTGCAGCAGCAGCCAAAAAAGCTAATGCAATCTTAAATTGCATAAAGAGAGGGATACAATCAAGATCAAGGGAGTCCAGTGAAGTTGTGGGAGCTTCATCACTCAAGGCTTTCAAGAAGAGATTGGACTGCCATTTGTCAGGAATGGCGTAGGGTCTCCTGCTTGGCTGGGGGGTTGGACTAGATGACCTACAAGGTCCCTTCCAACTCTGTTAAGCTGTAATCTTCTTTCTGCCATGGAGACTATTCTCCCACAGAAAATAACCCCCAATTATTTAGTGCCTTCTGGGCAATGTTCAAAATGGATTTTCCCCCCACTTAGAACCCAAATGCTGGGCTCTTTTCCTACCTGAAGAGCAAGAAAGGTGAGCCTGTGGGGCTGGATGAGAAGAAGTTATGGGAAAGAGACCGTCTAGGGGAGACATTTAACAAGTTGATGGCCAAGACGATGCCTTGACCTTCAAATCCCAAAGCTAGTGGTCATCCTGAGATATTTATTTGGGAATCGTCTTTCTCCTGAGAGGGTCTGAGGAAATATGTCTCACATCCCATACACTGTCAGGCTAATGATGATTTAATAGCTGACCAACTGCTGTAATGTTGTAATATTGTAATGTTGATGCGATGGTAGCAATGAATCAGCAAGGTTATTTGACCTCTATCACTTTAAGAGGCTGTATTATATATAGGAGAGACCCTGTAAGGAAGTATCTCTCTCTCCATATGTGCTTCCATGGTGTTGCTCAGAGGTCTCCAAACTTGGCAACTGTAAGATTAGTGGACTTCAACTCCCAGAATTCCTCCTCCAGTCATGTTAGCATAGGAATTCTGGGAGCTGAAGTCCACAAGTCTTAAACTTGCCAAGTTTGAAGACCCTTGATATATGCTTTTGTATGGATAAAACCACTATATGTAAATACAAACCTGTGTACTGTAATTTGCTCCTGGGTTATCTCACCTAGTCACACTGTGCACTCTGTAACATGCACGCACACACAGTTATCTAGTCCATGGGCTAACTGATTGCATCTTTTCTTTATAGCAACTACCATCCAGCTGCCTATAGGTGAGTGTCTTCTATTCCCCATCCTCCGTTCATTAAAAAGCTTTTCTAATTCTCTCTTCTGGGGTCCTGGAGTTGCAAAAGGGAAGGGAAGATGGGAAGGAGGGGAGCCCATTCCCGTCATTGAAGGTAGGAGAGGGAGGACCCTAAGTTTGTGGGCTGCTCTTCCTAATTCTGCCTGCCTGTTGACATGTCACACAAGTTCCGACAAAGGGACACCAGGCTCCCTCTTTTGCTGCCATCCCCATTGTAGCGCCATCTTCTTTGTTAATACGAAATGTCTGCAGGGAAGGAGGGAGGTTTCTCTTCATTAATTCCCTAATTAGGTCAATTAGAGATAATTCCCTCTCATCAAGGACCCTCTGCAGCCCTTTGACTGAATTTGCACCCAGGGGTGGGATTCTACCAGTTTGTCCCACTTCGGACGAACTGATAGCTCTGAGGATCAGCTGGGAGCGAACTGGTTCAGTTTGCTCCAACGATCAGCTGTTGGGCTCACCTGTCTGCCCGGGCCCTAGGCAGTGCTTTATATCCTGTTTTTCAAGCTCAGCTGATTTGTGCGGCACAGTGGAATGCCATGCATCAGCTGTTTAACACGCAGGGATTGCTGGAGGTCAGTAGCAAAGCACGTGCTCACCGAACCAGTTGTTACGCTGGTTGAATCGCACCCAGTGGTAGTGCTTAACTGATTTGGCCCGGTTCTGCTGAGTTGGTAACAGCGATGAGCAGCAGAGACCAAACGGGTTCTCTCCACTGCTGTGCTGTTGGGCCCACCCATCCACCTGGGCTCCCATACTCACCTTTATTCTCTGCTTTTGAAGCACAGATGCTTTGCATGGCACAGCAGAGTGCCGCGTGGCAGTTGTTGAAGCGACTGGAAGCCTGCAGGCTTGCAGGAGGTGAGTTGGAACACCTCTGCACCTGCGCAAACTCCCCATGCCTGTGCAAAGTGGGTGTTTGGCGCACATCAGTGGTGGGATTCAAATATTTTTACCACCAGTTCGGTGGGCGTGGCTTGATGGGCATGCTTTGCAGGTATGCCAGGGGTGGGATTCAAAATTTTTAACAACTAGTTCTGTGGTGTGGCTTAGGTGGTGGGCATGGTTTGGTGGTCATGTGACTGGGTGGGCACGCTTTGGTGGTCATGTTATTGGCTGGGTGTGGCCAACTCAATATCACTCACATCAAAGCATGCATCTCCTTGCTTTGCCTCTCATGACTGTGGGGATGCTGCAACAGTTGTAAGTGTGAAAAATGGTCATAAGTCACTTTTTCAGTGCCATTGTAACGTTAAATGGTCACTCCACACAAGCAAAGTACTAGCAAAGGAGGGAAAAATAACTCCAGAGAGGATCCTGAGAAAGGAAGTCTAGTCCTGCCAAGAATATGATAAGGATTAACAGGCTGTTTTTGTAAGCAACACCAGAATGTTTCCTTCCTGCCTTCCTTACAGGATTAGGCCAGGAATTTCTTCTAACAACTGGTTCTAGCAAACTGCTTAGAATGTTAACAACCGGTTCTAGCAAATAGGTGAGAACTGGTAGAATCCCACTCCTGGCGCATGCACATATTTTGTGTGTGCGTGTGTGCCAAATGTGCACTTTGCGCAGGCGCAGAGATGTTTGCACAGGTGCAGAGGCATTCTAACTCACCTCCTGCAAGCCTGCGGTCTCCCAGTCACTTCAGCAGCTGCCGCAGGACACTCTGCTGTGCTGTGCAAAGCAGCTGCGCTTCAAAAGCAGAGGATAAAGGTGAGTATGGGAGCCTGGTAGGCAGGTGGGCCCAACAGCAGAGCAGTGGAGAGAGCCGGTTCAGTCTGCACTGCTCATCACCGCTACTGGCTTGGCAGATCCGAGCTGAACTGGTAGAATACCACCACTGGTGCGCGTATAGGCAAAGTATTTACATGCGTGCAAAGTGCGCCCACCAAACCACGCCCACCGAATGGGTGGTAAAAATCTTTGAATTGCACACCTCCTCGGACCCCCTTTGAGTCCCATGAGATAAGATGGGGAGGAATCCCTTGTATCTCCCAGCAACTTCCCTTCCTGACTTTCTGTCCCTCACTCATCAACCATTGTTAGGAATGTAAGTCACCTAACAGTTGGGTTGGAAATATATAAACCAGGATAGACATTTTAATACTGTCTCTTTAAGGGAATGCTAAAATTGTAATTGGGTGTGGTTCCTCAAACGGCCATAAGATGGAGCCAGAAACCTGGTTTCCCAGAGTGTTGCTTGTTGCTAGTTGGTGGATGTTCTGATGTTCGCTGTTTTTGGTTCCTGCATTTCCCTATTGACTGTTGCTGATCATCATTATTCTTGGATTTGATGTGAGTCTATTTATTGAACTGTTTATGATACTGGACTTTGATTTTGGATTATTCCTGGACTGAATACTGACTGCTTGAACCATGTATGACTTGGACTGCTTGTTGGACTTTACCTAACCGTATACTGGAAGTAAAACCTACATTTTAGTATTCAGTGTATCTGTGTGCTGGTCATGTGTTATTCAATATCACTCTCACCATGTCTCCCTGTGTGCACTCATTTCCTAATGGGGAATTACTTCAACAACCACTCCCCTGCAGTGTAGGCCATCCTAAAGGGAGTCAATGTGAAGGGAGGAAAGTCCACCCTGTGTTTTTCCTGCCAGCTCTCCAAAAATAACTTATTTACACTGATGCTTTTACTATAGATTCTAATTTTATTCCACGTCTATTTTCCTCCCCACAGCACTCGTGAGTTAATCCTGCCACCCTTTCCTTCTATCAGATGCAGAAGAATGTTTTTGAGTAGCTGGTGAATTTCTACTTTTTTCTTTTTTTTTTGCAACCCTTGAAGAATAGAAGTACAAAATGGCGGATTGGGGAGAGGAGGAGAATCGCAACCTGGACCTTCTCCTGCTGAGACAAACCCCCTCCTCCCTGTGTCCTTCCTTTCAGGGTCTCTCTTTCAAAATGAGAGAGGGACAGAGAGGGGATGGGGACCATTGAAACTATCTTAAACTATTCACTATTGATCTCACCCCATTCTTAAGAGGTCTGTAAGGGGCGTGCATAAGTGCACAATCGTGCCTACCATCCCTGTGCTATTGTCCCCATTTATTCAGATCTATTTCCTGTATTCTTACTCATGTTTATACTTATACCTATTATCTTGCAAGCAATTGACTAATCAAATCAATAAAAATAAATATAAAATAGAAGAGCCTCAGTGGTGCAGTGGTTAGAGTGCCGTAGTGCAAACTACCTCTGCTGACTACCTCTGCTGACCATCTGCCTGCAATTTGGCAGATTGAATCCCACCAGGCTCAAGGCTGACTCAGCCTTCCATCCTCCCGAGGTCGGTAAAAAGAGGGCCCAGATTGTTGGGGACAAGAGGCTGACTCTGTAAACCACTTAGAGAGGATTGTGAAGCACTATAAAGTGGTATATAAGTCTAAGTCTGCCCCCAGGAACTCTTGGCCTTCCTGTCACTCCAGCCGCCCCCCCTCCCCGCAATCTCCCCTGCTTAGTAGAGGCTCCAATTAAGAGCAATGGTTGCAACTATCCTTTTGATAACATATTTATCCCAAAATCCATCTGGAGCTAAGCTGTCTGTAGAGCTTCAACTACTTTTCCCTTCCATATTTCTCCCTCTCTTCTCTCTGGTTTTGAGTCCAATGGAGCTTTGACCACTGCTGGGTTTTATAAAGCGGTACTATTAATACTTTACGTGATCTTGATTCTATGCCTCTGATAACAGATAATCAAGAGTTGGAAGGGACCTTATAAGTCATCTAGTCCAACCCCCCATGCAAGCAGGAGACCCTAGACCATATCTGACAAATGGCAGTCCAATCTCTTTTTGAAAGTCTCAAGCGATGGCGCCCTCACAACTTCCGAGGGCAAGTTGTACCTTTGGTTGATTGTTCTGTCAGAAAGTTTCTCCTTATTTCCAGGTTAAAACTCTCCTTGTTCAGTTTCCATCCATTTTTCCTTGTCTGGCCTACAGGTGCTTTAGAAAATAGCTTGACCCCCTTCCTCCCTGTGGCAGCCCCTCAAATATTGCAGCACTGCTATCGTGTCTCCCCTGGTCCTTCTCTTCACCAGACTAGCCAAGCCCAGTTCCTGTAACCATTCTTCGTATGTTTTGGTCTCCAGTCCCTTAATCATCCTGGTTGCTCTTCTCTGTACTTTTTCTAGTCTCAACATCTCAGTTCATACAACCCAGGATTGTATTAGCCTTTTTGGCAGCTGCTGCACACAGCTGGGTCAGTCAAATGATGGTCCACTAGGACTCCAAGGTCCCTCTCAGTGACCGTGTTTGAGCCAGATCTCACCTGACCTGTACTTATACCTTTGATTTTTTTTTCTGCCGCCTCATGTGACCTTGAGTCTATCTCTGTTAATGGAGCCTAGGATTGCACTGGTTTTTTTTGGCTGCTGCAGCCCATTGCTGGCTGATATTTAAGTGGTTGTCAACTAGGACTGCAAGATCCCTCTTGCAGTTACTTCTATTCAGCCAGGGACAATCACCTGCTAGGTTAATTAAAATATTTAAAAATACGTCTAGCAAATGTTGGAAATATAACCAAAAACGGGCACATCTTATCATATGCAGTGGACTTGTGTCAAAGCAAGAAAAATTTGGGCAAAGATGCACAGGTGGCTAGAAAAGATGACAGGCAAACATGTAGACTTTAAACCTATACCGTTTTTATTAGATATAATATCAGAAAAAAAATGATTAAAAAGTATGTATTTAATATTACATGCATGAGCAGCAGTGGGGATTATTTTCAAATGTACTGGAAAAATGAAGATACACTGCAAGATGGAGAGATAGTCAGGAAGATAGTAGACTAGATTGTGCAGAAATGGATAGACATTGAAAATTAAACAGAAAGAAGCTGTAGAAAATTATCAAACATGGATTTTTTTAAACCAATAGTTGGGAAAAAAGCGGTGGAGATTAAGAATGTAAATTTGTATTGTTAATTAAATACCCAGACAACATGTTCATTAAGCACCAAGAAATGTATTTAATAGAAAATAAAACAATAAAAAATATTTGTCACTTTTAATGTACACTAATCAGTGTACATTTTAATCTTGCCTGATTTCCTTTACTCTTGCATTTCCCACCCCAAAATCCCAAACGTTCATTCTCCCTTTTTTGCCATTCGGGAGTTCATGGCGCCCACAGCCGGCGGACTATTGCCAGGCGACGCCGCCGCTGGGAGGAGCTCTGTGCGCCTGCGCGGCAGAACTTCTTCCTCAAGTCAGGCGTTCGCGACGTTGACCGTTTGCAGATCCGTTGGGGGAAACGGGGGTGGGTGGGTGGGTTTGGGTGGCGCGCCCTGTGGGCTTTGATGTGCGCCGCCCTTCAGGAAGTGGAACTCTATCCCCTCGGCGGTTGAAGGGGTGCGGCTCTCCAAAAGGGCTGATAGGTGAGGATGGCGGCGGATTCTTTGCGGGCAGGGAGGGCAGAAGACCCCCTCCCTCGACTCCCCTCCCTCTCTCTCTCATGGGGAGGGGGGGGAGAGAGAGAGAGACCCTCCCCTGAGGAGAACCGCCCCTCCCTTGCTTGGGGCCCTGGCAGCTCCTGGGTGGGACGCTGGAGCTGGGGGGGCAAGATATGTGGGGGGAGCAAGGAATCCCTCACCTGGAAGCCCCCTTTTTCCTCCCCCACCCTGAAGAGCCCCCCTACTTTCCTCCTTAACCCTGAGGGGCACCCCCTCTTTTTCTCTCCCAAAGGTCCTTTTTTCCTCCGCCCACTCTGGGAGTCCCCCCGTTTTTCCTCAACCCTGAGAGGCGACCTCCCACTTTGTTCCCCTCCGCCCAACCCTGAGATTGCCCCCACTTTTTCCTGCCGTTAACCCTGAGTAGAACCCCACCTTTTTTCCCCTCCCCCACCCTGGAGTCCCCCCTTTTTCTTCCCTCAACCCTGAGAGGACCTCCCACTTTTTCCCGCTCCGCCCACCCTGAGATTCCCCCACTCCCCCCCCCCCTTTTCTCCTTAACCTGAGGAGAACCCCCCGTTGTTTCCCTCCCCCGACCTGGAGATCCCCCCTTTTTTCCTCAACCCTGAGAGGGACCTCCCACTTTTTCCCCTCCCCCACCCTGAGATTCCCCCCACTTTTTCCTCCTTAACCCTGAGGAGAACCCCCCTTTTTTCCCCTCCCCCACCCTGGGAGTCCCCCCTTTTTTCCTCAACCCTGAGAGGGACCTTCCACTTTTTCCCCTCCCCCACCCTGAGATTCCCCCCACTTTTTCCTCCTTAACCCTGAGGGGGAGGGGCACCCCCTTTTTTCTCCTCCCAAAGAGTCCTTTTTTCCTCCCCCACTCTGGGAGTCCCCCCGTTTTTCCTCAACCCTGAGAGGGGGACCTCCCACTTTTTCCTTCCCCCACCCTGAGATCTCCCCACTTTTTCCTCCCCCATCCTGGAAGAGTCCCCCAATTTTTCCTCCTTCAGCCTGGGAGGGGCCCCATTGACCTCACCCCTTTCCTAAGAGGTCTGTAAGGGGCGTGCATAAGCGCACCAACTCGCCTACCGTTGCTGTTCTATTGTTTCTTTTATTTTTCTTATATGCATCCANCCCCCCCCCCCCAACCCCCACTTTGAGGCTTGACGTGGAGTGGGAGGAGGAGGGCTGAGGGAGGCTTTGGGGCAACCAAAGAAGGAGACTGGCAGGTGCTTCTGGTGCAGGTAATCCTCGACGTCCAACCGCAGTCGAGCCTTTTTGTTGCTGAGTGAGACATTTGTTGAGTGATTTTTGCTCTGATGTCTGGCCTTGCTTGCCACTGTTGAACGAATCGCTGCCGTTAAGTTAGTGACAGGGTTGTTCAGTGAATCTGATGCGAATCTGAAACTTCAGTCACCTAGTTACTATCCATGAAAACATTTATGGAATGCAAACTGCCCACTGCTCCCCCGTCCCTTTCTTTTGGCAACTCTAAAAAGATCGTAGGAATATTTTATGAGTTGACTAATGCGCCTTGATTGTGACCGCCGATTTTTCCCGCAGAGAGCCAGGAAACCCCAATCCAAGTCTCTGTATCTTCAGTGGAACCCAGGGAGAAGATGGTGTTAAGAGGCCCGACAGGAACCAGCCCTTCTCGTCATCAGACAAGAGTGTTGGAAAGAGTTCGACCAAAGGACCAGGCTGAAATTCCCAGAAGAAGACAACCTCTCTTGGAAGGTTCATCAGCTGAAATTTAGAGGATTCTGCTACCGGGAGTTGGAGGGACTCTGAAGAGTTTGCAGCCGCCTCTATCGCCTTTGCCACCAGTGGTTAAAGCCAGGCAGGAACACCAAGGCTCAGATGCTGGACCTGGTGCTCCTAGAGCAGTTCCTGACCATCCTTCCCCAGGAGATTGCCAGCTGGCTGAGGGAATGTGGAGTGGAAACCAGTTCCCAGGCGGTGGCCTTGGCCGAAGGCCTTCTGCTGAGCCAGAGAGACGGCAAAGAAAAGGAGGTGAGAAACCTGATTCTTGACTTCTCCAAATGGAGCCCTGCCAGGATTTTTTGAACTTTAACAGATGAACAGAGTTGGAAGGGACCTTGTAGGTCATCTAGTCCAACCCCCAAGCAGGACACCCTGCACAGTTTCTGACAGATGGCAGTCCAATCTCTTCTGAAAGCTTCCAGTGATGAAACTCCCACAACTTCTGAAGGCAACTTCTGTTCCATGGGTCGATTACTCTCACGGTTAGAAAAATTCTCCTTATTTCCAAGTCAAATCTCTCCTTGATCAATTTCCATCCATTATTCCTTGTCTGGCCTTCAGGTGCTTTAGAAAATAGCTTGACCCCTTCCTCTCTGTGACAAATATTGGAATACTGCTTTCATGTCTCCCCTGGTCCTTCTCTTCCCTAGACTAGCCCTGCCCAACGTGTAATAGAAGATATCACTATACCTCTTTGACCCATAAGAAATAGAAAATTTGCTCTATTCCCATATTAAATATGGCAATAGTCAAAAGCAATGCTTCCTTTGCTGAGTTCCAACAGGATTCTGATTCTCCTTTTTCCTTTGCTGTGTTTTTTTTTTTAACAGAGAGGCTCTATCAAGTGGATCCACAAAGTGCCAGCACGGGGATGGATTCCTCAGATTCCTCCCAGAGGATGCTTTTCAAGGGAACCTCCCAGGAAAATGACATTCTTGAGATCTTAACAGGTAAGAATGGATTCTGTCTTTGTGTCCAGCTTCTCCCATCTTCAGAACCTGGATTCCCAGGATTACCTTGAACACACACAGGTTTTTTTAATAGTCATCCTGCATTTATTTATTTACTAGCTTGATACCCATGTTTCACTACAAAATTATGTGGTCAGGCTTAGTTTTTGGAGAGGAAAATAAGGGGGAAAAATTCTGGCTGTGCCTACCAGCATCCATTGATATTCATCTGGCTAGTGTCCTGTCTGTGTGAGAGTTGAGGGCTGTTTGGAAATGGAAACAGTATTTGCTGTGGGAGCAAGCAGGAGACAGCAAGGAGCCTGGGTGTAGCTTAGCTCAACTGTTCTGTACTAAAGCTGCTTGGTGAAACTGAAATTGAAACTTATCTGCTTGTGTTTTGCATTTGGAACAGATTTCTTTTCAGGTGGGGCAGGGGAGTAGAACTCCTTAGCATCAGAGCATGTTAATAATAATAATATAGGAAATACTAATGCTCTGATGATGGTCATTTCAAAAAATCCTTTCTTAATGAGCACCTAGAGGCCAAGAGGAATATACATGCCAGATTTCAAGTTTGTAGGCTTTACGGTTCTGGAGATTTTGTGATGATGCGTGAGTGGTATTTCGCTCTTATATACATAGATAGATTGAGTGTATGGTGAATACATTGGCCTTATAGTGGTTCAAATGTTAATATCAAGTCCACCCAGCCATTGAAGGACAGGATGGCCTACGATGAAAAAAATCAGACATTGGGTCAGTGTAAGCTCTTGGTGGACATTCGGACACAGTGTGATGGCTATTTTGTTGAGGAGCACCACAGTCGCACTGAGGGTTGAGACAAGACCCCACTTAGACAAGGAGCCCTGGTAGACACCATGTTGGGTATGGATCCTGTTCAGGGTTGACCAATGCTGGTGAGGAAGGTCAAAACCTGGCACCTTTTGTGTAGGGTCAACTATGTAACTGCCTGTATCTGGGTGTTCAGCAGCCCACCTGGCTTTCCGCTTTGTGTTGATGTCAAAAGGTGTTAGACAGCTGTTGAGCCAGTGCCAGAGAGGGCTTCCTGGATTTAAGCCTGCCAACTGATAGATGAGGAAGATCAACGTGCAGAAGAAGAAGTAGGTTTCTCATCGTAATTAGAATTAGAATTAGAATTAGAATTAGAATAGAATAGAATAGAATAGAATAGAATAGAATAACAGAGTTGGAAGGGACCTTGGAGGTCTTCTAGTCCAGGGGTCACCAATTTTTTGGACCTCAGGGACCACCAAACTCATAATTTTTAATCCCGCAGACCACTAATATGAATGTTGACTGATGGTGGCTCACTGATGTTGGTGGGAAAGTCAGTCCCATATTCCAGAGCTGCAGTAGTCACAGGAATGGCCCTTTGGTCACCCCGGAGCAGCTGCTCCTCCACCCAGGTACACCGGCCTGCCATGGACTGGAGGAGCTGCTCTGGGATGACCAAAGGGCCAGTTTTGTGACTACTGCAGCTCCGGAATATGGGACCGACTTTCCCCCAGTGTCAGCAAGCCACCCCGGGGTGGATTTCCCTCCCCTGCCATTGGTCTTACCTTCCAGTTTCAGCTCACGTGGCTGTACTCTAGGTAAAGTTTGCGCTTGGTCAAAGAGTGGGAGCCAGCCGGTGGGTGGGCCATGTGGGTGGTGCAGCCTTGTGTTCCCATGCAGTGTTCCCATTGCTTTGTGGGGAGTGCTTTGGAGGGAACATTTCTCTGCGGATCAGCAAGATTTTCTTGTGGACCACCAGTGGTCCCTGGCTTACCACCCTGCTTAGGCAGAAAAAACTAAACCACTTCAGACAAATGGAACAGTGCTATCATGTCTCCCCTAGTCCTTTTTTTCCATTAAACTAGACATACCCAATTCCTGGAACTATTCTTTTAGGCTCCAGTCCCCCAATCATCTCAGTTGCTCTTCTTTTTTACATCATGGCGACCAAAATTGAATGCAGTGTTCCAAGTGTGGCCTAATTTTGTGGTACTCCTTCATCAAGGCTGGTGGTCATAGAGCTGGTGATGCAATGTGGCTCAAGATGGGGAGCCAGCAAGTAGGAGTAGAGTTTATGCAACCGCTTATGATCCTTATTGTATCATTTTAGTCTAGCATTGATTTTGCTAATGTGGCAAGTATTAAGCCAAACAGGGGTACAGTATTCAGCTGTGGAGTAGACCAATCTTAGTGCTGATATGCTGAGTGTAGAGGCTGAGGCGCCCCAACTTGATTCTCTTAGTCATTTCACACATTGTTTACAATAGTCATCTAAAATTCACTTCTTCCCATTTATTTGTCTCCCTTATAGGATACGGTCCATCACCACTGGACCTTGTTGAAATGTCTTCTTTTTCTGAGGAAGCAGAAACTTTCTCTTCAACTCAGGTAGGGAAATGACCCACAAATCACAGAAGGCTGTCAGGATTCCAGCAATCACCCTAATTAAATCATGATTTTCGAGACAAACTAGAAAAAACTTCAAAGGATTCATTAGAGGCGACATACTGGCAGTGCCCCATAGGAAACCAACTCTGGCATACGTAATTTACAGTCATTTGTGACCCTGTTTCCCCTCCTTCCTCCTGGGTGTCTCATAAACCAGATTCTCCAATTGAGCAAGTTCATAGGCTGGGTGTCATCATTCACATTCTCCAATTAAATATATTTGCAGGCAAAAACTCTGGTATTTTAGTTCCAATCTTTTAAAGATAAGAGTTGGAATGTACTTTCACTTTTATCTGCTGCACTGCTTTTCCAGATTTCCTCCCCCCCCCTTTTTTTTTTATGGCAACTACTAAAACAGGCATAGGAATGATTTATGAGTTGACAAAGTCCTCTTTAAGGACTCCAGAACATTGAAGAATCAAGATAAAATAAAAACCCTCTAACCTTGAATCCTCTAACCCAGGGGTTGCCCACCTTTTGGACCTCAGGGACCACCAAACTCATAATTTTAAATTCCAGGGACCACTAAAATGAATTTTGACTGACAGTGGCTTCCTGATTTTGTTTGGGGGGGGCGGGGGGAGAAAGAGAGAGGGAGGGAGGCAGAGACGGAGGGAGGAAGAGAGAGATCTAACAGCTTTCTCCCTTTCTTCCTCTCTTTCTCCCTCTCATACACACACACACACATACACACAAATACCACAGAGGCAGAGGTGGAATTCAGATTTCTTAACAACCGGTTCTTGGGCATGGCCCAATTTGTGGGTGTGGCTTGGTGGTCATATGACTGGCTGGGCATGGCTTGTATGTAAATACTATAAATATTTATGTAAATATTGCATTTTTTATAAAAGAAAAAGAGCAACCTTGACCCAAAATCTGGAAAAGCAGGCAGGCAGATTGAGTTGCTTACAGAATCACAGATTCAGAGATCTATATTTCTGCCATTAGCTATCTGAGTCTGTCACATAAAATTTGTTAGCAAGCAAAATCACAAAATTAACTCGCAATATACCATGTATGTAAATATTGATTTCTTTTTAATTAAAAAGAGCAACTTTTACCCAAAATCAGGCAAAGCAGGCAGGCAAAGCAGAGCCAAAGATCTAAACATTAGCTAAAAAGCAGGAAATCCAAAAATTTTCTGCTTTGTAGCTAATCTAAATCTCCTGGCATAGCAGAACAGCTGATGGTCAGGAAAAAAAAGGAAAAATAACAACTTAGCAGGCAAATTTGCCAAGTAAGGAGTGAGTGAGCGGGGAGGGTTCCCACGGGCCATGTGGGTGGGGCAGACTTGTCTTCTTGTGCAGTCCGGATTAATTGCTTTGAGGAGTGCCCTGGGAGTGACATTTCTCTGCAGACCACCAAAATCATCTCACGGCAACCACTGTTGTAAAGCACTGTATAAAGCGTATATAAGTTTAAGTGCTATTGCCATTGCTAATCATGGTTAGGAACCACGAGGAGCATAGCTTCTCTGTCTCTGATCCCACTGGGATACCACCATGTGTTTGAATGTTTTCCCTCCTGGTACTTCTAGGAGAAGAAGGCATGTCACGTAATCTTCAGTAGGATGAGCCGTGGTTCCCTTTTTTCCTTTGGGGAAGGGAGAAGTCCAAAATCCAAACTAAAGCTTTGAGAAGGTCCATCAGTGGATCACCCACTTTGGATTTTTTTTCCTTCATACAGAGTCAGAAGAGATCCCCCTCTTTTCTGGAAAGGGAATCCTCACTGAAAGTGCCGTTGAATCCATAGACTGTAATACTTTACTGTTTTCTTCTTACAATGTGGAATCCTGCCCCAAAATTGTCTGATGAAGATTAAAGCAGCGATCTTTCAACACCTCAAGGGTATCTCTTAATATTTTCTCCCTTCCCTCAGGGTGCTGTGTCCTTCCAGGAGGTGGTGGTGTGTTTTTCCAAGGAGAAGTGGGCTCTGCTGGATTCTACCCAAAAGTCCCTCCATGGGGAAGTCATGCAGGAGAATTCTACACATGTGGCATCTCTGGGTAATAGACCTCGCTTTGCTCTTCAGATAGTGGGAACAGGCATTTGGAAGTGAGCAGCCTATTTATAATAATAATAACAACAACAGAGTTGGAAAGGACCTTGGAGGTCTTCTAGTCCAACCCCATGCTCAACCCTATGCTGTGCTATCCCAGACAAATGGCTGTGCAGTCTCTTCTTGAAAACCTCCAGTGTTGGAGCACCCACAACTTCTGGAGACAAGTCATTCCACTGATTAATTGTTCTCACTGTCAGGAAATTCCTCCTTAGTTCTAGGTTGCTTCACTCCTTGATTACTTTCCATCCATTCCTTCTTGCCCTGCCTTCAGCTGCTTTGGAGAATAGGTTGACCCCCTCTTTGTGGCAGCCCCTTGGATATTGGAACATAGCTATCATGTCGCCGTTAGTGGGTTGGACTAGAAGACCCCCAAGGCCCTTTCCAACTCTTGTTATTTTGTTATTCTGTTCTGTTACTCCTTCTGTTGTGGTTCGTCTAGTGGCAGTCAAGTCAGAGGAGTCAGAAGAGATGGAGTGGGTTACCATTGGGGCCTGCGGAAGGTTCTGAGGAGCAGGAGGTCTCAGAGCCAGATGCAGAGCAGGACTTTCTACTCACACTCATACAGAGAGACTGCTGCTTTGGGGGGATGAGTTGAGTAAGGAGGAGGAACAGCTGGGGCCAGTCCCAGATGAGCGTATGCACAGAGAAGTATGGAAAGAGCAACGTAGGACCGAGGGCCAACTGTCCAGAAAAAGAAGTAAACATTAACAATCCTCTCCTTGCCTGGGATATAAGGAGGAGGGGTGTGGGAGGTGCGGTTGTCAGAGACAACCATTCATGCTCCAGAAGAGTTCCGGACAGTACTCAGGTTAGTCAGGACTCTCTGTGTTGGGATTGAAGTAATAATTGAGGTTCCCTGTGGGGGAACTCAGAGATTGCTACTGCTTGCAAATCACCAAGGAATGTGTGACCTGGAGCGTTGTCAATGAATACCGTGTATTCCTGCCTTTCCAAATAAAAACGGATTTTTCCTCACGAGTAGCCTGTTGAGTGGGGCTCATGAAAGCTGGGTCAGACACCTAGGAATCTGGAAAATATATCTTGCTCAAAAAAATAAAGGAAACACTTCAACAACACAATGTAACTCCAAGTCAATCACACTTCTGTGAAATCTGTATTGAAAAATCAATTTCACTGCTGTTCGTGCAAATGGAATAGACAAAACAGGTGGAAAGCATAGACAGTTAGCAAGAACACCCCAATAAAGGAGTAGTTCTGCAGGTTGGTGCACCATAGATCGCTCTCTCAGTTCCTTATGGTTCTGGCTAATGGTTTGGTCACTTGAATGCTGCCAGCTAACCTCACTCAAGTGGTAGCATGCTGAGACGGTGTCTGAGAACCCACAATAAGTGGCTCAGGTAGTGCAGCTCATCCAGGATGCGCACATTCAATGTGAGCTGTGGCAAGAAGGTTTGCTGTGTCTGTCAGCGTAGTGTCCAGAGCATGGAGTGCTACAGGAGACAGGCCGGTACATCAGGAGACGTGGAGGAGGCATAGGGGGCAACAACCCAGCATCAGGAACGCTACCTTCTGCCTTTGTGCAAGGAGGGGACAGAGGAGCACTTGCCAGAGCCTGCCAAAATGCCTCCAGCGGGCCACAAATGATGCATGTGGCTGCTCAATGGTCAGAACAGACTCCATCGAGGGTGATACTGAAGTCCTACGGTTCCACGGGTGGGGGTTGTGCTTCACAGCCCTAAACACTGCAGGAGTTTGGCATCTTGCCAGAGAACACCAACGATTGGCAAAATTTCACCACTGCGTGCTCTGCGCTCTTCACAGAATGAAAAAGGTTCACCACTGCAGCACATGCTGACAAACGTGACAGGGTCTGGATATCCTTGGAGAACTTTTCTGACTACCTGCCAACATCCTCCAGGCATTGACTGGTTGCGTGGTCAGTAATGGCTGTGAGTGGCATTCTTTAGGGCTGCACACTCTCCATGTGCTCACCAGAGGTAGCGCTGACTTGCCTTTAGGTCCAAGACAAAGATCCTTAGACCCCTTGTGAGACCATAATGCTGGGTGCGGTGGCCTGGGTTTCTCCTAATGCACAACACCAATGCTAGGCTCATGTGAGCTGGAGTGTGTCAGCCAGTTCCTGCAAAGATGAAGGCGATTGATGCTATGGAACTGCACCGGCCCGTTCACCAGACCTGAGTCCAATTGGGCACATCTGGGACATCATGTCTCGCCCCATCCACCAATGCCAACGTTGCCCACAGACTTCCAGAGAGTTGAGGGGCATGCTTTAGTCCAGTATGGGAGGAGATCATCCGCCACCTCATCAGGAGCCATGCCCAGGTTTGTAGGAGTCATACAGGCACAAGGAGGCAGGCTACACACACTACTGAAGCCTCATTTTATGACTTGTTGTAAGGACATTACATCAAAGTCTGGATCAAGCCTGTTATGTTTTTTTCCACTTTAATTTTAGTGTAATCCAAATCAGACCCTCCATGGGTTGCTACATTTGATATTCCATAGATAATTTTTGTGTGGATTTTGTTGTCAGCACATTCAACTATGTAAATGAAACCAAGTATTTGAAAAGAATATTTCATTCATTCAGATCTAGGATGTCTTATTTTTGTGTTCCCTTTATTTTTTTTGAGCAGTATAGGTAGATTTTGTTTAAAGACCTTTTTTTTAAGTGATTCTTCAAAGTTATGACAGAGCTGGGGAAAAAATGGCTTATGGATAGTCCTCACAATGGTTGCGACATCTCTATGGTTACATCACAATTGGGCACGTGGCAACCATCATGCACATATGGCAGTTGCCGTGTTCCACAGTGATGTGATAGCCATTTGCAATCTTCCCATCTGGCTTCCAACAAGACAGCTGGCAGGAGGTCACAAGTTGAAGTTGCATAATGTTTCACTTAACAAGCACGTTGTTTGCCAGGGTCAATTAGGATTGCTAAGGGAGGGGACTGCCTATATTGCTGTGCTGAACTTTTAATCATCTTCTCAATGATAAATATGCCCTTCCTTCTGTCTTTTTCTGTAAGATTTAGTTGCTCATTTTACTATTACTGTCGTGCGAGATTTGCCTCTCCAAAAGTGAAAAGAGCTCTCCTGTTTGCTCAGTTCCAGGCAGTTAAAATAAAAACTTTGCAGAATTGTAAGCAACATTTGTGGCTTATCTGCATCACCATTTCATTACAGTCTTTGTCCTCTCTGTTGTTCCTTTGTTTTAAGGTTCATTTTTTTTTTGCAAAGACAAAACTGTTCCTCAGTGGGGAACAGTTCAACCAAGAGATGATTTCTGAGATAGTTGTGTAATCAAAATATAAATTAAAAAAAAACCCTATACAGGAAACAAAAAATCTTGCTAGATACTATGATCCATTCCCATTAGAATTAATTCATTATCTAGTGAGCATTAATCTTTGGAAGCCCAGTCTTAAAAGATAGTTCATGCTCTGTTTCTCTCTTCAGAAGCAGGTATGGAGAACAGTGAGAATTGTCAGGCGCCAGACACAGTGACTTTGCAACCAACCAGTGCCGAAGTGGGAGATGTGATTTTTGAGAATCACTGGAGATCAGGAACATTTGGGGAAAAGAAGTCAACATCTGCACAGAAGAAATCACCTGCTTCCCATCTTGATGAAGTCCACGAATTCCTGACTCAACGGGATCACACCAGAAATCAAAATGTGAATTTCCTGCGCCATGGGGAAATACCCAGGGATCAGTCCGAGAGATGTAATCATTGCGAAACTAAAATTAGAGACAACCAATGTGAGTGCAGACAGCATGGAATCTCTTCCAGCCAAAACTTTGGTTTGACTTCATGTCAACAAACCCATCCAGGGGCTGCAGAGAAACCCAAGACACCCAAAGGGTGTGGAAAGAGTTTCAGTAGGAGCAGGAGCCCCACTTCCCGTAAAGGGCTCCTCCCAAGAGAGAAACCATGAAAATGTGCCGAGTGTGAAAAGAATTTCAGGTGGATGAGTGAACTTGCTTTCCATATGAGAATGCATACAGGGGAGAAACCATTTCCATGTGCTACATGCGGAAAGAGGTTTAGATTGAACAATGACCTTACTCTACACAAAAGAGTCCATACCAGGGAGAAACCGTACAACTGTCTGCAGTGTGGAAAGAACTTTAGCATGAGCCGCAACCTGACTTTTCATGCAAGGATGCACATGGGAGAGAAGCCCTACCAATGTATGGAATGTGGGAAGAGCTACAGTTCAAGTGGATCCCTGATGTCACACAACAGGATCCACACGGGAGAAAAACCGTATGCCTGTACAGAGTGCAGCAAGAGTTTTTGCGACCGCAGTGCTCTCCGGAGTCATAAAAAGGTCCATTCAGAGGAGAAACCCTATCAGTGCACGGAAAGCAAAAAGAGCTTCCAGTGGAAAAGTCAACTAAGATCCAAATATCCACGTCTGGGAAAATTTGTATAAATCCACTGAGAGTGGAAAGAGTTTTGATTTCAGCAGTGACCTTTCTTCCCATTCAGGAAAAATTCCATATATGTGTACCATGTGTGGAGAGGGTTTTATTCACAGCGGTGTCTTTTGTACCCATAAAAAAATGCATTCCATAGAGAAGTCCTATGTATGTGCGGAGTGTGGAAAGAGCTTCTGTAAAAATTACACACTTACTATTCACAAGAGGCTTCACATGGGAGAGAGACCTTATCAATGCACAGAATGTGGGAAGAGCTTCAATCAGAAATACCACTTTACGACGCATAAGAGAATTCATTTGGGAGAAAAACCCTATAAATGCAGCGAATGCGGAAACAGCTTCAGCACTTCTGGTAGCCTCACTGCCCACACGAGGATCCACACAGGGCAGAAACCCTACAAATGCAAAGAGTGTGACAAGAGCTTCGGCCGATGCAGCAGCCTCACTGTCCATAAAAACAGCCATTCCAGGCCCTACAAATTTCCAGAGTGTGGAAAGGCCTTCAATAGGAACATGAGCCTGGTCTATCATATCAGATGCCACACTGGCGAGAAGCCCTATAAATACACAATGCATGAGAAGAGCTTCAGTCCATGCAGTAACCTCGCTTCCCATCAAAGGATCAGTATATGATGTGTGGGGAAAGGTTCAGGCAAAAGAACCCCTTATTCCTTCATTCTGAAGGAATCGTGAGTTGCCCAACCTTCCCATATCTGCGGACCGGTTTGGGGGGGGCGGGAGAGATGATGTCTCCTGTGGATGATAGCTCATCCACGTCTTCTTCAGAGGATTGGGGGGGGGGCAGTGGAGAATGAGAGCATTCCTGGCATGTCCGTCACGTCAGCTCCGCTGACCCTGAGCTGCTGGCAGAACATGCCTCGCTGGGGAGAGCTCACAGGCCAGTGAGGAAGAGGAGGAGGAGCTGCCAGCCTTGGTGGATGTTAGAGCGCAGGGCAGAGAGGAGATCTGCCAGATTGATGTGGAACTAATTGACCTGGAAGGTTAGTCTGGAACTTGTTTGTGGCTGGCTTTGCTGAAAATGACCCCCTGAGCTCCTGGCTTGGACATTTCCTGTGACTTCTTCTTTGCAAGCCCTAAAACCCGGATCACCGGACTTGTTGACACACCCCAGAACCTCCATCATATGGCTGTCTAGCCATGTCAGGTGTTCTCTAGCCATTTGCACAAAATCGGACCCTGGTAATGCCTTAGGAAAGGAGAACCCCGGGGTCCTATGGAGGAGAGAAATTAAATAAATATTTATAATTTACCCAAATCTATCCATACAATGAACGAGAAGACTCTGAGTTGTCATCTTATCTTAGGCACAAGAGCCAGCTGGGCAACTTTGGGTCAGTCTCTCTCTTTCAGTTCAAACCACTCCCTGGGTTGTTGGGAAAATAGAAGGAGGAAAAAAAGTTACATGTGTGTGCTTATTGATATAAAGATAAGGTGAGATAATACACGCAAACATCCTGCTTAGGAAAAGCAAATATGTGTCATTTTGTTGGACTCAATAAGTTCCCGCCAAATTATGGATTTCCAAAGTACAAGGAGCAGCGGGGAAGGGAGCTTATAAAAGATCTGGAAGGGATGTTGCAAAAAATTAAAATTAAAAAATATTTGTAAAGTTGCTAAGGTTAAGAAATAAAGGAGAATATTTGTAGCTCAGGATTGAAGTGAGGGGTCTTTGGTGGTGCTCTCTTGAGCTTGGATGTTTTCTTGCAGATGTTTCATTAGCCAAGTAGGGAACATCATTGTTGTTAGTCCTGATGATGTTACCACTTGCCCTCGTGATATTAACCTAGTTTGAGTCATGAAATGTCTGCAAGAAAACAGCGATGCACCAAGAACCCCAGAGAGCAGAAAGGACAACCAATTACATATGAGCCAATAGTGTGCGGCAACAGCCAAAAAAGCTATTGCAATCCTAAATTGCATTAATAGAGAAATACCATCAAGATCAAGAGAGGTACTAATACAGTACCTCTCTATAAAGCCTTAGTAAGGCCACACCTAGAATAGTGCATCCAGTTTAGGTCACCACACTATAAAAAAGATGTTGAGACTCTGGAGAAAGTGCAGAGAAGAGCAACCAGGATAATTAGGGGACTGGAGACTAAAACATACAATTAACGGTTGCAAGAACTGTGCTTGGCTGGTCTAGTGAAGAGAAGAACCAAAGGAGACATGATAACAGTCGGTGCCAATATTTGAGGGGCTGCCACAGAGAGGAAGGGTTCAAGCTATTTTCCAAAGCACCTGAAGGCCAGACAAGGAATAATGGATGGAAACTGATCAAGGAGACATTCAAGCTAGAAATGAGAAATTTCCTGACCGTGAGAACCATCCCATCAACCAATGGGGCAGAAGTTGCCTTCAGATAGTTGTGGGAGCTTCATTGCTGGAAGCTTTCAAGAAGAAACTGGACTTCCATCTTTCTGAAATGGCTGTAGAGTCTCCGACTTGGTCGGGGTGGTGGGGGTGGATTAGATGACCTACAAGGTCCCTTCCAACTCTCTTAATCTGACCCCTCAAGGTTGAGAAACCCAGATCTTGATAGAAGGGAAGGTTTGGGAATTTAGCATTTTACCGATCTGCTCTTAGCCTGGAGCCCTTCTCCTTACCCCCCACTCAATGAAAAGCTTCCTCAGCCTCCCTCCTCACCCCACTTGTAAGCCTAGAATCGGGAGGCAGGGCTGCCCATCTGGAGGGTCTCCACTCAGAGTACAGCTTTCAAGGGAGGGCAGAAGTGGTGAGGGGCTTCCAAAGACTTCCTTACTTGCTCCCCAAGTGCCCAGGCCGGAAATGGCTCCCCTGCAACTCCAGCGCTCTTCTCCAAGAGTTTCCGGACCCCCAAGCAAGGGAGGGGAAGCTTCCCCCAGCAGCCCCTCCCCACCCGGGACTGGAGCAAGGGAGGAGTTCTCTCCAGGAAACAAAAGGGGGGGGGGGNAGGGGGGGTGTTTCTCACCTTGTCTGTCGTATCCCCCCCCCCTTCCCCTCCAATTGCTCATGTCGGGTTTTGTTTAAGAGTCTTGGGTGGAGGGCTCCACTGGCATCGCTTCTCCACCCAGCCAGGCACCTGTGGAGGTGCTGTAGGAAAGGACCATAGGTGCCAGCTCACTCCCCTTCCCCCATGCCCAACTGAGCTTCTGTGTGTCTGTGTGTCTGTGTGTAGCTTTGATGTGGGAGCAGCAGGGTCTGTGATTGTTTGAGGAGGGAGTCCTTGCCAAGAGTTTTGCCTTTCAAGGGGGTGGAGCTCTCTAGCCTTAAACCTGGAGTTGGCACAGGAGGAGGAAGAGGAGGAACACGTAGGCATGGGGGAGAGATTTTCCACTTGGCTGCAGACCCAGGAAGGGAGGGGGCTGCACTGGAGGAGCCCTTCCCTCCCTTGCGCCTGTTTGTGTGTGTCTGGGGGCTTCTGGAAAGCTGGAGGGACCTATTACCTTGGAAACTGCAAGTGAGCCTCGAAAGGTGTCTGGGGAACCAGAAGGCTCTTTTACTAACCCCCCTCTTACCCAGCTGGAGATGCCATTTTGTGAGCTGGGAGGTTGAGAAAGGGAGAGGGGGGAACAGGCAAGCCCCACATGTGTTTTTCTTTGGCAGAGGGGAGAAGAAGGAAAGGGACCCAGATTTTTTTTTTTTTAATTTTGTCAAGCGATTATTAGATAACAGATATAAGTATAAACATGGCTATGAATGCATGAAATGGATATGAGTAAGGAAAAAAAAGAAACAATAGGACAGGGACGGTAGGCACGTTGGTGCACTTATGCACGCCCCCTACAGACCTACATATGTTGGGGATTCTTCCGACATCACTGCCATTCTTGGGGTCCCTGATGTTTTGTGGATCTTCAGAAAAGATGGAGACTGAGCACACCCACCCCACCAGATCCTGGTGCTGATGGTCAAAACCGAGTGAAATTTGGCTTCACTTGGGATGTCAGTAAAGGCATTTCAGCAGATTGTGCGACTGACTGTGGTGACTCCCAACACCATTTTCTTTCAGCTCTCCTTCCTTCTGCGGGACTTGCGCACAAAGAGTTAAAGAAGTTGCTGAGGAGGAGGAAATGTTTATTTTGGTGGCCTCTGTGAGCTGGGTTGTTTTCCTGCAGAGATGTTTCCTTACCAAAGTAGGGAACCTCATGTAGACATTTCATTACCAAACAAGGCAGCAGCATCAGGGCACGGATCGTGTTACCTAGTTTGGTAATGAAACGTCTGCAGGAAGTCAGCCCAGCTCAAACAGCACAAAGGACAACCCTCCCCCCCCCACTGCTCAACTCTAAAATTACAAATATTTTCTTCTGCAAGTTACTTCTATATTGTCTATGTCAGTCTCCCTGCCTCCTATGCTTGGTTTACTGGACAGCAGACTCTGCCTGCGATGCCTGATGCAGTTGAAGGCAATATCTATATTTGGAGATTTGGAGTCAGTACGTGACCTAAAAAAAACCTTTTGCCTTGTTTTCACAGAGGAAACTAAGCCCATCTCCAAAGCCTCCTTTGCCTCAGTTCAGCTGGCCCAAGTGTTTGTTCGAAGACTTGGATATAAATTCCTGCATGTCCTCATGAAGAGATAGTGTAGGAGTCCTCACAGTAGAAACTCTGAATGCTTCCTTACACAAAATATTGGAGAAGCAGTTCATCAAGTTTTCAAGCCTAAGGCGGGACTTGAACTCGGGGTTTACCTTTTTCTTTTCTTTTAGTTTTTTTTAATTTACATTATTTTTACAAAATCTTGTGTCGAGGGCTGACTTTCAAAAGATTGCAGCAAGGGAGCTGCTTTGCTATGCGTGAAACCCAGACCCAGAGTCAGGTTGTCTGATTTAGCAATGGGTTCCCCACAAATGTGTGCTTCGCCATGGGTGAGAGGCTTTCGGCTGCACTCTGCTCCCGTGATGGACGGCTCCCTGCATCGGACTGGGCGGCCTGGCTATCCGAGGCCCACTGAGGCTCCTCGGCACTGTGATATCATTACATTTAGGGGGGGATTCTTCGAGGCGTTCAGTCGTAATCCCACAGATGGTAGCTTTGTCCCATTGGCTCCTCAGCCAAGCGCGTACACCGGGGTCGGTTTCAAATTTTTTAACAACCAATTCTGTGGGCACAGCTTAGTTGGTGGGCATGGCTTGGTGGTCATGTGACTGGCTGGGTGTGGCCAACTCAGCATCACTCACATTGAGGCACACATCTCGCCTGGCCTCTCATGACTGTGGGGATGCTGCAACAGTCGTAAGTGTGAAAAATGGTCATAAGTCACTTTTTTCAGTGCCATTGTAACTTTGAATGGTCCCTCCACACAAGCAAAGTACCAGCAAAGGAGGGGAAAAAAAACTCCAGAGAAGTTCCAGAGACAGGAAGTCTAATCCTTGCCAAGAATGTAATAAGAGTTAATGGAGAGGCAGTTTTCTGTAAGCAACAACAAGAAATGTTTCGCTTCCTGCCTTCCTTACAGGATTAGGCTAGTAATTTCTTCTAACAACCGGTTCTCCGAACTGCTTATAATGTTAACAACCGGTTCTAGCGAACAGGTGCGAACCTGTAGAATCCCAACCCTGGCGTAAACCAAAGGTCTGAATCTGCAGTTCATCTTGTATTGAGCAGGATTACTAGCACAACAAACACATTATCAGTAGGGTAGAACTAACCTGTCTTACAACAGTCTAAACCCAGCTTATGTTCCCTCTTGGTGTGTGAACAAAGCAAAGCTTGGTGAATTCTGCTTCACAATTATAGGAACAGCCGATATCGAAGGATCAAAAAGTGACGTCGCTGTGAATGCTTGGCCACCACAAGTCAATTATCCCTGTGGTAACTTTTCTGACACTTCCTGTTTAAAACAAAAACAAAAGGATTGTGTGGGGTCTTCCTTTCTCTAGCCTGGTGCCTTCACTATGTGAAGTATTAGTGTAAAGCCTTAGTAAGGCCACACCTGGAATACTGCATCAAGTTTTGGTCACCGCGTTATAAAAAAGATATTGAGACTTTGGGAAAAGTACAGAGAAGAACAACTAAGATGATTGAAAGCCTTGGAGACTAAAACACATGAAGAACAGCTGTAGGATTTGGGTTTGGCTAATCTAGAGAAATGAAGGACTTGGGGTGACATGATAGCAGTATTCCAATATTTGAGGGCTATTACAAAGAAGAGGGGGCAACCGATTATTCAAAGCACCAGAAGGCAAGACAAAAAGCAATGGATGGAAACTAATGAAGGAGCAGCAGCAACCTGGAATTTAGGAGAAATTTCCTAACAGTGAGAACAATTAACCAGCAACACAGCTTGCCTTCAAAAGTTGTGGGTGCTTCATCACTGGGGGTTTTTAGGAAGAGACTGGACATCCATTTGTCTGAAATTGTATATGGTAGGGCTGTCAAACTCACAGCCCCCAAGCTGTATGCATCACGCGCTGGCAACCTCCACCCTCATTTTAGCGAAGGAAAAAAATAGCGATTCAGGTGACAACATTGCAACACCGCAAGTTTGACACCCCTGGTTTCCTATATGAGTAGCGGGTTGGACTAGATCTCCCAAGTTCCTTTCTGGCTCTGTTCTGATACAGATTAAAATGGGTCTCAATATTCTTCATAATAGATGATCCCGCGAGATCATCTATTATAGTAGGATCATAGTAGATGATCCCGTGAGTGAACTCTCTCTCCCACATGCAGAAGCCATTTTGAAAAAGGCTGCCGAGCAGCTTGACAGGGATGTGAGAAGAGGGGGAAAGTTCTGTTTTGCTGCACAGGTCACCACCAGGTAATCCCAAGGCTGGTGTAGTATTTAGTTAGGTGGACTTCCTCTGACAGTCTTCAGGGTGTTTCTTCTGGAGTTTTGACATCTCCTGGTGTCCTTTGGAGACCCAAGACTGTCCATTTGCCCCAGATGGAGAGGCCACCTAGGAGCAACAGGGTTCAAGGTCCCTTCACAGGTGACTTCCAGGCAAGCGACAGGTAACCTGTCCCCAGAAAGCATCCTGATCATCCCCTAGAGCCCAACCGCTTGAGCAGCTCACAAATCCCTGCTGGGCTTCTGCCACTCCTTCTGTCTTAGCCAGTCTCCGTTGTCAAGACGACACAGCTGCTAATCACCCAGTAGCAGTGGCCAATCAGACATCACCACTGGACAGGGAGGCAAGGAAGGGAGGCTGAGGGAGGGCAAGATGGCTGCCAGAGGCAGTTTCTATCATCGCAACCTTGACAACTAGGCTGAATAAACAGAGGCAAAGTAAGAGTATAATTTAAATAACTAGGCTGAATAAACAAAGCAAAAAGAGAGAGTGAAATGTAAATTAAATGAAATTTAGGAGAGGCAGCCAAGGAGGCACTAGCTGAGGAAACTGAGTGGGTGGGTGATTTTTGGTTTTCCTCAGAACCTGTCTAAGGGGAAAATTGGGAAGTGGGAAGAAATTGGGATTTTTTTAAAAAAAAAGTAAGGAAAATTAAAACTGAACAGAAATAGAAGTCTGAAATGTAAAAAGATTAAAAAAAATTTTATGGGAAAAGGGAGTTGGCTTCCTCAAGAGCAACCACTAAGATGTACAAAAATGAATATGACCAAAGTAGAGAAATCGGCCATACACAAATAAATTGGGCCTTTGCTAAGCAATGCAATAATAATGCACACTGCATGATTCTCGTTTATCACCAACCAGTTTTATAGACCAGGTTACCATTTTATTTATTTATATTTCATATTTTTAACTGCCTATTTCCTTCAGAGACAGTGGTGGGATTCAATTTTTTTTACTACTGGTTCTGTGGGCGTGGCTTGGTGGACGTGACAGGGGAAGGATACAATAAAATTTCCAATCAGAGGTGGTATTTGCCAGTTCTCCAAACTCCTCAAAATTTCCGCTACCGGTTCTACACAACTGGTCAGAACCTACTGAATACCACTTCTGCTCAGAGAGAGGCCCTTACTTATCGTTGTTAACTGTATGCAATGACATTTCATTTTAATGTATGCCAATTAGTCTACATTCAAGAGACAATAAAGTTATTCTAAGTAAGTCTAAACTGAATCCCACCAGGTTTAGGTAAGAGCCCACCCAGATCTCAGCTGCTCCCAGCTTGGTTCTTTCTAACCTCAGTGAGTAGATAGTAGTGTAGTAGTAGTGACTCAGGTAGTCCTCAACTCAACAACCACAACTGAGCCCAAGCAAGACAATTCAATTTTGCCTCATTTTGATTTTTTTTTTGCCACTACGGTTAAGTGAATCATGCCAGTTGTTACATTAGTAACACAAGTATTAAGTGAATCTGGCTTCCCATTAACACTGCCAGAAGATCACAAAAGACGATTACATGACCCTGGGAGATTGCAACTTACAGGAAGTCTTCAACTTACCATTTTTTACGTGGCCGTTTAAATACAACAGCACTGAAAACAGTGACTTACGACCATTTGTCACACTTACAACCATTGCAGCATCCCCATGGTCATGCCAAATTCAGACGCTTGGTTCATTTTTATGACGGTTGCAGTGTCGTAGAATCAGGTCATTGCCTTTTATGAGCTTCTCACAAGCAAGGTCAATAGGGAACCCTGATTCATTTCAGAATTGTTACTAACTTAACTGCAGTGATTCACTTAACAATGGTGGCAAGAAAGGTGAGCAAAATTCACTTAACAATAGTCTCACTTAACAACAGAAATTTGGGCTCAATTGTGGTCATACGTTGAGGACTATCTATATCCTTGATGGCGAACCTATGGCATGCATGCCGGAAGTGGTACCAAGTCATATCTGCCAGCACGTGAGCTGTCACCCAGAACAAATCTACTGCACATGCGTGTGTACCTCCTGCCAGCCAGCTGATTGTCGGGTATCTGCGACACATGCATGGGGGATGCAGGGCATGCACGGGACATGTGCACACCTGCATGGGGGGGCAGGACACGCCTGGGGGTCATGCATGCATGCAGATGTGCATGGCATGGGGGTGTCACGTTTGCACCAAGACGCATGGTACACGGGGGTGTTGCTCGCACATGTGCGGGGTGGGTGGGTGGGTGTCACACATGCATTGCATTATGGGTGCAGGCAAATGTATGTGTGCGTGCATATGCACTTTAGGCACAAAATGACAAAAAGGTTAGCCATCACTGATCTATATGAAGAACCGGGCATTAAGTACTATTTGTTCAGCACAGCATAAAGTTGCTGAACCATGGTAACTGTCATCAACTGTGGACTTCCTCTATACTGCAGACAGAATAAAATGTTACGGAAATATAGTGAAAATGTACTTTACGGAATCCTGTGTAGATAAAGAGTCTTTAGAAAAAGAGATAAAGGGTAGATAAAGGGCTTGTAGATAGTAAGTAGTTAAAACAGGAAATAGTTTTATTATTAAAATTATATTTCTGCACATATCTTCAACTTTTTTTATTTGAAAGCTTTCCTTTTGTGAAATAATGTCTCCATCACCACCCCAGTCATTTTCTGTCCAAATTCTGCCCAGGTTTCCAGTGCTTTGTATCTATTGAGTCTGAGTCAATATGGTTGTTGATGGTTCCAAACAAGAGCCCATAAAAATTTGCTAATAACTCTTGTGGCAGATAATCAGTCACAAACTCCTAGGACTGAAAAGCTTCTCCCATCAATGGTTTCAAAGGTTATTTCACTTCCTCTCATCATCGCTTCTTCCTGTATGTACACTATCCATAAAGGTAAAGGTAAATGTTCCCCTTTCACATACATGCTAATCATTTCCGGCTCTAGGGAGTGGTGCTCATCTCCATTACAAAGCCAAAGGGCCAATGCTGTCCGAAGACGTCTTCGTGGTCATGTGGCTGGCATGACTAAATGCCCAAGGTGCATGGAACAGTGTTACCTTCCCCTAAAAGTGGTCCCTATTTTTCTACTTGCATTTTTACATGCTTTCAAACTGCTAGGTTGGCAGAAGCTGGGACAAGTAACGGGAGCTCACTCCGTTATGGAATGCTAGGGATTCGAACCGCCAAACTGCCGACCTTTCTAATTGACAAGCTGCCACTTGAGCCACTGAGCCACGGCGTCCCATACTGTTGTCAAAATAATCCAGCCACTTAAATTTACCTCACAATGCAGACAATTTCATGCAAATTCTAAATATTGTGAGTTCTCCCTTGAGTTATGTTGTTAATGAATTCTCAAATCAATATAACTTTGCCTGAAAGAAGCACTGAGTTATTTATTTCCTGAATACTGGTGGATCACCCTTCAAATGGTCAGATCATCATGGTCCAATGAACATAAAGTTCCAGAATCCTACAGAAAGTTTACAAACCTAGTTTGTTTCCTAATGGATTCATTGAGGAACAAGATAACTCTTCCTCTGCCATTAACTGTTGCTATACCCAGCACTGATGATGTTACCTAGTTTGATAATGAAATGTTTGCAAGAAAACAACCAAGCTCAAAAATCACCAGGGCTCCGTCATTTCAACCCTGAGCTACAAATATTCTCCTCCATTTGTTCCTATACTTTCAACACCCATGTTAGTACAAGCAGGAAACATAATTGAATCTTTTCCCTCTAAGATTAGATTCTCTCACAAACTGTCCCAAGATTTTATTCACAAGGGAAACTAGAACACTGTCCACCAAAGAATATATTTATTATAGTACTAGAGATAGCAGAAGCAAAATCTAAACAGGGAGGAAATCTCTCCTTACACACTTACACAAACTAGAATATACATACGATTGTCAAAAATAATTGAACTAAGCATGTATGTGATGGGTGCCTTGGTTAGTGAAATCAGACATGGAATCCATGAGGCAATGGAACAGAGTTACAAAAATAATAATGTATTTGAGTGCACAATTATATGAACATAGTAGGTTTCTAAGGATGTTTTTATGGCTTGTCATATATGGGCCTTGCTTCCCAAAGCCTTTGCTCATCTCTAAGTATCTCTGTACTCCTGGGCCTTCTATGGCTGAGTGGAGAGGATTAATTTTGCCCCTCGGAAGGGGGAAGTTTTGCCTGGTCTATTTAATGCCATTTTTTTCTCCTACAATCCAGGCTCTATGGATAAACTCCTGTGCATACTCTTATGAGATGCAAGCTGACTGCGTAGCCTGAAACTCATTCCACACTCCATACATTGATACGGTTTCTCTCCAGTGTGGATCCTCTTATGAATAGTGAGAGACCCATTTTCACGGAAGCTCTTTCCGCACTCTGTGCACTGATACGGCTTCTCTCCCGTGTGGATCCTTTTGTGAGAAGTCAGAGATGATCGCATTGTGAAGGTCTTTCCACACTCCATACACTGATACGGTCTTTCTCCAGTGTGGATCCTTTTATGGGAAGTAAGGTCACTGCTTCGCTTGAAGCTCTTCCCGCATCCCATGCATTCATAAGGTTTCTCTCCTGTGTGGATCCTTTTATGGGAAGTCAGATCACTGCTTAATCGAAAGGTCTTTCCACACTCCGTACAGTTATATGGTTTTTCTCCCGTGTGGATCCTTTGATGGGATGTAAGCTGACTGTTCAATCGGAATGTCTTTCCACACTCCATACATTGGTAGGGTTTCTCCCCTGTGTGGATCCTTTTGTGGGAAATAAAGCAACCTTCTTTGCTGAAACTCTTTCCACATTCGATACATTTAAATGGTTTCTCCCCCGTGTGGACGCTACTGTGGAAAATAAGGGAATTACTCTGGTTGAAGCTCTTCCCACACTCCAGACACTGATAGGGTTTCTCTCCCGTGTGAATCCTTTTATGGAAAGTAAGGGAACTGCCTCTGCTGAAGCTCTTGCCGCATTCAATACATTTATATGGTTTTTCTCCTGTGTGGATGGTTTTATGGCAAATGAGGGCGGAGCTGCCTCGGAAACACTTCCCACACTCCGTGCATTTGTATGGTTTTTCTCCTGTGTGGATCCTTTTATGGCTGGTGAGGTTACTCCTGTTTTTGAAGCTCTTTCCACACTGAACACATTTATACGGTTTTTCTCCCGTGTGGATCCTTTGATGGGCCGTAAGGTGACTATTCCATTTGAAGCTCTTGCCACACTGCATACATTTGTAAGGTCTTTCCCCCGAATGGATCATCTGATGGGTCGTAAGGGAGTATCCCTGGCTGAAACTCTTTCCACACTCCATACATTTGTACGGTTTCTCTCCGGTGTGGATGGTTCTATGAGACACCAGGGCTGAGCTGTCTCTGAAGCATTTGCCGCACTCCGCACATTTATATGGTTTCTCCCCTGTATGGATCCTTTTATGGGAAGTAAGATGACTGCTGTTCCGGAACCTTTTCCCACACTCTGTGCATTTATATCGTTTCTCTCCTGTATGGATAGTTTTGTGGCAAGTGAGGGAACTGACGTTGCTGAAACTTTTCCCACATTCCGCACAACTATATGGCTTCTCCCCCGTGTGATTCCACATGTGGTATGTCAGCTGACTGCTCAATCTGAAGCTCTCGCCACACTCTATGCACGTATATGGTTTTTCACCTGAGTGGATCCTTCTGTGAGAAATAAGATGACTCCGTTGCCTAAAGCTCTTCCCACACTCCACACATTTGTAAGGTTTTTCTCCTGTGTGGATCCTATGATGGGATGTTAGGTGACTGCTGCTCCTGAAGCTCTTTCCACACTCCTTGCATTGATAGGGCTTCTCATTGTGAAGCTTTGCCTGGGCGTTAAGCAGACTACCCTGTTCAAAGTTCTTTTTTCCATGCTCTAGATTTTTATGTGCTCTTTTGCCTTTTGGCATTGTTTTACGGGAGACAAGGTTACTGGACTCATTGAGCTCCTCTCCGGATTCCGTGCATTTATAGGAATTCTCCCCAATACGGATTTCTTGATACGAAGGAGAAGGGAAGGTTTGCGTGCAAGACAATTCAGTGTTTCTGCCTTCATCATCGTTGCATTCAGTCTCAGTTGCACACTGATTATCTAAGTCCAAGGTATTTGTTAATATTGTCCTATGTAGTAGCCAAGAGTTAGTTCTGTTTTCCGTGTGTTCCTGTTGGGTTGAGGACTCAAGGACCTCCACACACTGGGAAGGGGATGAATTATCTCTCATATACTGAAGGTGGTACTCCTCATGTATCTTTGAGTTCCACTGACATTCAGAAGTCTCCTGTCCCACTTCTTCCTCCAATGTTTCTGACATCGTTGTATCTAGTTTCTGATTGTTCACAGTTTCCTGCTCATCTGCTTCTATATGGGGAATGAGTGAGAAAAAGAAAGAGATATATAAAAAAGACATGTAAATCTTCTAAGACCTTTCACACAGGAATTGGGTGGGGCATTGAAGATCAACTTCCATTAGTTAAACAGCTACTTCTAATGGGAGTTGATCAGCATCTGGAAGATTCTCTTTCTACATTGTTAAAACTTATACAATGGTACCTTGGTACTCAATTGCTTTGAAACTCTTTGGTACTCAATGTATTTTGATACCAACATTATTTTGTCACACTACTCATTGTTTGCTACTCAACCCATATGCTAAAACTTGTAATTGTTTTATGACTATATTACACTTGACTTGTCATTGTTTACCACTTATGATTACATGACTTTAGCTTTTTTGCTTGTATTCTTACGATTTTTGACTGTTTCTTAGTATGATTTGATTGCTTATTGTACCCTATGACTATTATTAAGTATTGTACCTGATGATTCTTGACTCTTGATGAATGTATCTTTTCTTGTATGTACACTGAGAGCATTTACACCAAGACAAATTCATTGTGTGTCTAATCACACTTGGCCAATAAAGAATTCTATTCTCTTCTCTTCTATTCTATTCGTCATCTGTGACTGAATTGTGACATTATTCCTTATGGAAAAAATATTTGGTACTCATCCTTCTTGGTACTCATCATACCTCCCGGAACCAATTAACGATGACTGCCAAGGTACCACCGTATTAGATTTTGCTTACACAACTATTTCAACTGTTATTTCTTTGCTGGACTATTTCCTTCTGATTTCATGAGCTGTTTTCCCCACCCCCACCCAACTTGCTAATAAAGATTTAAACAAGGTACAAAATGGAAGAGAAAAGAAAAAGGTAGCAATGAAAATACTTTGTAGTTAAAAGGATTGAGATGCTGCCTGCAAACATTAGGAGTTTGGATTTTAGCCAGATGGAGCCAATCAATAGAACATGAAACTGTTGCATCTTAGGAGGCTGAATAGGCTAGGAGAAATATTTACCCATCATTATTGTCAAAAGAATCAGGAAAGGGGTTTTTTCATAATTGAAAACTCAGGACATTAGAACCACAAATTATGTATATTGGATAGGTATGTACATCATCAATCATATCATGTATTCATAATTATGTTTTTACTTATTACCTATTATCTTGTAAGCAATTGACTAAAATAAATAAATAAATCAATAAAATAAAATATATAAAGTTACATGTCCTGTCCTGCAAGATCGCCAGAGGATTATGGTGCAAATCTAAAAATAACTTCTGATGAAAAAGGACCTTTGATGTTCACCAGTAACACTGAATTTGATGTCATTTGATGGGGAGGAGCGAAAATATATTTGATTGTCAGGTCTGTATTCTCGTCCCTGAATCTTCTGGTATTCCTGGTTTGTACAATAATTATCTGTTTGACAACTTTGCACTGATCAAAGGGCTCACTAAATCATGAATGGGAACATGGACTACCAGGATTTTCAAAGAAGATGGACCAAATACAAAAGGGAGAGAAGCGACATGGACCCAACTGAAAAATATATGAAAGACAAAGGACTAGTTGAGAGGAAAAGAACGGCATGCTTGGGTGGAAATGATGAGATCCTGAAAAGGAAAAGAGGAGAAAATTTCAGGGACGTGTAGAGATTTTTGCTTGATTAGTTCTTATTTGCTTTCAATTCCACCATGAACTCAGAGAAGTAAGGGTCCTTACCCAGAGAAGTCACATTTCTAGAATTTTCCATCATGACTTCCCCATGGAGGGATTTCTGCATGGAATCCAGCAGAGCCCACTCCTCCTTGTAAAACACACTGCTACCTCCTGGAAGGACACGGCATGCTGAAAAGAGAAGAACATCATTCCTGCTTAACTGAGAAAACTCAAGAAAGTTTTGACACAAGGGCCCAGCACAAGTATTATTATTATACATCCATCATGCTATTCCCTTTTGGGGTAAGCAACATTTTGCAAAAAGACAAAAGGGAAATGAGATGATCTCACAGATCAGGGGTCCCCACACTTGACAACTTGAAGACTTCTGGACTTCAACTCCCAGAATTTCTGGGAATTGAAGTCCACAATATCTGCCACAGATATTGGCTTCTGTGACCCTTCATGTCATAGCTTAGAACAATCAAGGCTATCACAAAATGAACTATAGTGTCAGAACTGCCACCTTGCACACTTGCACTTCGCTTAAGGCCCTGTCCCACCGCACTTACGGATGCAAAGAGGATGTAAAACGTTAAAAAAAGCTTGCCATCCGTTGGAAAATGCTGTGCATCCATTGTGTACTCATTGCACACGTGTTTCATACGCTCTATCCATCGAGCATCTGTCCACTGCGATTTCATCCGCACAAGAAGTTTTGAGCTGCACAAAACTTTGTGAACG
>BHFT01018736.1:0-49509 GCA_004320025.1 Laticauda laticaudata | reverse complement strand
GAACCAAACCAGACAGTTATAGAGGTGCAGATGACAGACTCAATCATTCCTCTGTAGAACTGGATCAGCAGCTCCTCAGGCCGTTTGAGCTTTCTGAGTTGATGCAGAAAGAACATTTTTTGTTGTGCTTTTTTGATGACGTTGATGTTAGGTGTCCATTTTAGGTCATGTAATATAATAGAACCTAGACATTTACTGTACTAGACATGTTCTGCTGTACTTCATATAATCTTCTACTAAATTGTAATAACACTTCTTAGTACCTATCTCTTCCCACTTATGACTATAACCGTGTTGCTTGTATCTTTACAATTTATACATGGGTGGGATTCAACCAGTGTTACTACTGGTTCGGTGACTACGTTTTGTTGCTGGTATGAAATCCTCCTGCATGGAGAAAAGTAGAGGGAAGCTGTTAAAAAGCAAACTTTGATGCTTTCTTCACTGTGAGGAATGATTGAGGAAAGATCTCTACAATCTGTTTCCTCCATATTTGACAAAGAAACACGAAAACCTGTTTCTCCCCAAGGTAGGCAGTCCTTGATGTATGACCAAAATGTCTGCAGCTAAGCAAGATAGTTGTTAAGTGAGTGTTGTCCCACATTTCAGCCTTTGTTGCCACAGATGTTAAGTTGAATCACTGCAGTTGTTAAGTTAGCAATGCATTTGTTAAAGGAATCCAACTTCCCCGTTGACTTTGCTTGTCAGAAGGTTCCAAAAATATGATCATGTGAACTTGGAACATGGCAACCGTCATAAATGCACACCAGTTGTCAAGCATCTGAATTTTGATGATGTGACCCTCGAGATGCTGCAATGATTGTAAATGTGAAAAACAATTGTGTCACATTTTTTTAATGGTGGTGTAACTTTAAATGCCAATCTCAGTTCATTCTTCAACACAGAGACTAAATTAGTAGACCAGCGAAATGCTGTGGACATAATATATTTAGATTTCAGCAAGGTATTCCAAAAAGTAGACCACCACCTACTTCTTAGTAAGCTAGAAAAAAGTGGAATAGATAGCATCACCACTAGATGGACTCGCAACTGGCTGACAAACCATACTCAATGAGTAGTCCTTAGTGGGTCTAAGTCTACATAGAGGGAAGTAAGCAGTGAGGTGCCACAAAGTTCCATCTTAGGCCCAGTGCTCTTCAGTATCTTCATTAATGACTTAAATGAGGGAATAGAAGGAGAATTTTCCAAATTTGGAGATGATACTAAGCTGGCAGGAATACCTAACACCCAAGAAGATACGCTCAAGATCCAGATGGATCTTGACAGATTAAAACCCTATCTAACAAATGAAATTCAATGTAGAGAAAAGTAAAGGTCTACACTTAGGCAAGAAAACCAAAAGGACGCATATGACTGGGTGGAAACCAGGCCAATACAGTAACTGTGAGAGGGATCTTGGGAGTCTCAGTGACAAACTACTAAACCCCTGTCACACTGCAACCAACGGAATGAAAAAGGATGTAAAACGGAGAAAAACACTTGCCATCCATTGGTTACCGCGATGCTTACGTTCTGTACTCACGTGCCTACGTTTTGCTTCCTCTGCTATCCGTCCAGCAATCACGCTATTGACTTTTCACTCCGCGTCAAAAAGTTTTGAGCTGCTCAAAACTTTTTGAGCGAAAATGTATCCAACGAGTCCATCTGCATCCCAGAGGCAATACGGGGGACATAACGTGCGATCACCATCTGCTATATTTCCGCTAGGCATCCGCTGCACTCAATCCGCGCAACTCAAATCCATTCCAGCGGTAAACGGGCGCAGGGAGGAAGCAGAACGGATCCGCAGCGTTAGTAGCACGGACGGAGAAAAGGATGAAAGCGGATGCAGCTACGCATCCGCGCATCCGCTACGCATCCGCCTACGCAATCCCGCTCTGCACATCTGCTCTGATCCGCTCTGCAATCCGCTCTGCATCCTCTACGCATCCGCCCTGCATCCTCTAATGCATCTGCTCTGCATCCGCTCTGCATCTCTAGCATCCTCTACGCTTCCGCTCTACATCCGCTCTGATCCGACTTCCCATCGCTTCCCATCCGCTAGGCTTCTGTTCCACATCCACTTCCATCCACTCTGCGTCCTCCCCCCGTCCGTTCCTTTCTGGTTATCCCGTCTGCTGATGCAAATTTTTTCCCCTTTGAGAGCGGATAACAACGGATGGAACATTTTTTCTCGTTCCGCTGTGTCCTTTTTTACAAACGTTTTGCATCCGTTGGCAGTGTGACAGGGCCTTAAATATGAAGCAAGCAGTGTGCGCAGCAGCCCAAAAAGCTAATGCAAACCTAAGCTGGTATTAACTAGAGGGATATAATCAAACATCAAAGGAGGTACTAATACGCACTCTATAAAGCCTTAGTAAAGACCACAACCAAGTACTGCAATCCAGTTTTTGATCAACCACACTATAAAAAAGAAATTGAGACTCTAGAGAAAATGCAGAGAAGAGCAAACCAAGGATGAATAAAGGGGCTGGAGCTAAAACATACACAAATGAAAGGTTGCAGAACTGGGCAATGACTAGTCTAGTGAATAGAAGGACAAGGGGAACATGATAGGTGTTCTGTATAACTTGGAAGAGTCCAAGTTGAACATTCTGATTGGCAGAAAGGCCGAAAGCAGATTGGTTCCCGCTTAGGAACCAATCCAGGCGGCAAAGTTAAAGAAACATCATTGCTTAAGCTGGCAGCAAGCCCTCAAAAAGGGCTGCCGCAGCTTTAGCCAGGCCGTTCCATTACTGGAACCCGGTCTACCGCGCGTTTTTCCGGACGGAAAACTGGTGATGAAGGTGGGATCGATCTGAAGCAGAAGACTGAGCATGCGGCAAGAAAACCACACGAAGAAGTGATGAGTGTAATGAACACGACGCACTCGCTGTAACATCAACCCCAAGAAAAGATGGGAATCATACATCGGATCGTTTTGATGTTTTTAAGAGAGCAACGAAATGGAGGAAATTTGGATCAGCAGAAGAGGGCTGTCTTCCTAACTCATTGTGGGCCAACCGTGTTCAAGATGGCAAGGCATTGGCGAAGCCCAGAGACGTGAAACAATGAACTGGTCTGACTAAACCGAATGCTAAAAGGTTCACTATATTGTGGTGTCAAATCTCTTAAAAGACACAAGGTTCTAACAAAAGAACGCAAAAGGGAAGACGAGACGCATCGCTGATTTCGTAGCGCCCTCCAACATCTGGGTTGAGCTTCGCAAATTCGGCAGAATATGGATGAAAGCCCATGCAAGATCGTGTCATCTTAGGCCTAAAAAGACCTAAACTTACAAAAGTAAATTATTGAATAGCTAATATAACTGTGGCTGAAGCGATTGCGGAAGCCCACTAGCTGGCAGAAGCCGTGAAAAAATCAGCAGCGACAATGAAGCTGATGCAAATGCACAATACTGACCGACGACCATACCCACCGGAAAGAAGCAAGCTCCTCTACCACACCACAGAAAAACTCGCACAATCAATAGAAACAAAAGAAGATGAGGAGGAGTTCCACCGCCTATATGCGAACAAAAAAGGCGCGAAAAAGAATTTTAGCTTTCCAAAGCATAAAAAAATATTTTAACCTCAGATACTGGTTCTTATTCAGTTTAGGAAACACTCCCATTGACGGTCACCTGTGACGCCTCACCATTCAGAGTCGGTGCATCCTGGACCCCACACTTGTCTCGAGGGAAGAGGCACCCGTCGCCTTTTCTACAAACACTCTCCAAAGCGAAACGGCAACTAATACCAACTAGACAGAGAGGCCCTGCAATCGTCGCCGGAGTTAAACCGTTTTCACGAATACCTCTATGGGAGGAATTTTCCATTGTACTGACCATAACGTTACTTAGGAATTGGTGGGAAACAAACCCACAACCTATGAACATTTTATTCCCCCCCGAATGACTAGATGGTCAGAATTTCTAGTGCAATACTCATAATGACATGCTGCATCGCCCGGAAAACAAATCAAACCCATGCAGATCATTAAGTCAAGCACCATTGCCAACAACAAGAAAGACAGACCCAGCTCCAGACTACTGCCCGTAAAAAAAAAAAAAAAAAAAAAAAAAAAAAAAAAAAAAAAAAAAAAAAAAAAAAAAACTACAAATAGAGGCCTGCCCTAACTGCCATTGTCTGCCAATGATATATATATATCCAGCAAAAGACCCCATGACGCCCGCATTTTGAATTGGGTAATAAAAGCTAGGCCGGAAAACCAAAAAAACTGAAATTTAAAGCCTTTTGCGACCAACAGTACTGCAATGTCAATTCAAAAGGGGTGTTTGTTACGGGGTGATCGGGTGGGTAATTCCTTCCAGACTGCAGAAAGAAGTGTTTGGGTAATGCTCCATGAAGCCACCCAGGCATAGTAAAAATGAAAAGCCTGGCCAGGAGCTATGTCTGGTGGCCTGGTTTAGACAAGGATAATTGAAATATGGGTAGCTACATGTAATAAGTGCCAACGAGAAACAGACCCTACTCTCACCGCAAGCACCCATCCGAGACTGGGAGCCCCAGGGCCCCCTGGTCGTCGAATCCATATTGATTTGCAGGACTACTAGGGGGCAATATGTTTTTTTGATTGTCGTAGATGCATACTCAAATTTGGTTGGACATTAAAGAGTATGTCATCCACGACAACCGCCGCTGTTATCCAACGGCAGTTAAACAATTATTGCAACTCATGGTTAGCCTGATGTACTTATGTCCGACAATGGTCCACAACTAACCGCTACACCAATTTAAACAGTATTAGCTTCTCTTAGGTATACGCACATGCACTTAACCGCGCCAGGCCACCCAGGCGGCAAATGTAGGGCCGAGAAATGGTCAGAATTTACGAAAGAAGACTAGAAAAAATGGACATGGGATGTCAAGACAAGCTAAACCCGTTTACTGCACACTACAACATATCACCCCCAGTAGTATAACGAACAAGAGCCCGGCAGAATTATTAGATGGGGAGGAAACTCAGATCCATTAGATAGATTGCAACCCAAATTAAACCACCTTGAAAAACCCCTGACTCATCCAGCCGATACCGCGCACATTTGAAATAGCGTCCTAGTCTTATGCAAAAAATTCACACGGGGACCGCTCTCTGGCTTCCAGCTACAATCACACAATACAGGCCTCTAGTCCTACCGTCTTAACCGTGACAATGGATAGAAGTGGAAAAGCGGCACAATAGATCAGCTTTTCGTTCCCAGAAACATTGAGCGAAATACAACTGCGCAATCCTCAAACAATAAAAAATCGACGAAAACACAACTAAGGACGGGGGGGGGGGAGCGAGTACAAAAAGAAATAAAAAAGGAGGGTGAAAATGAACTAGTTAAAAATAAATCCAGCAGCATGCTAACCTAATCAAAAAGAGCAAAATGAACACTTACGGTTAGATTGAAACACGCAGAAAGATAATCCAAGTGAATGAGGAATCGCTATCCTGGAAGGGCCAGCCAGCCAGCTTCCACCATGCCCGAGAAAAACCAGGAGGGCGCGGCAAAACCCAGCCGGCTGAGCAACTCAAGCGGTAGCAACAATGCTGCTCACCTTCCAGGCAGTTCCATGCGAAAAGAGCCGGAGAGAAGGCGACCGACCGAGACCGTCGAAGTCCTCCAGCGAAAATGACCAGCAGTCAAATAGAAGAAGAAGAAGCCCCACCTACCTGCAACGACTACGTCACTAAACGTAGGACTAAAAAACGTAAAGGGGGAGGGGTGTTCTGTATAACTTGGAAGGAGTCGCAAGTTGAACATCTCTGAGTTGGCCAGAAAGGGCCGAAATGGCGGATTGGAAGAGAGATTCGCAGTAGGAAGCGACCATCTCAGGGGCCGCTTAAAAGGCGCAAAGTTAAAAGAAACATCCATTGGCCTATAAGCCGGCAGGCCGGCAGGCAAGCCTGTATAAAAAGGGCTGCCGCGGCTTTAGCCAGCCGTTCCGTTACTGTTGCTTGTTTGAAATAAATACTTGTTTACTGGAACCCGGTCTACCGCGCGTTTTTCCGGATGGAACAATAGCAGTCTTCCAGTATTTGAGGTCCTGCCACAGAGAGGAGGGGGTCAAGCTGTTTTCTAAAGCAACCGAAGGCCAGACAAGGAATAATGATGGAAAACTGAACAAGCAGAGATTTAACCTGGAGAAAAGGAGAAACTTTCTGACAGTAAGAACAGTCAACCAATGGGACAGAAGTTGCCCTCGGAAGTTGTGGGAGCGCCATCACTTGAGACTTTCAAGAAGAGATTGGCCTGCCATTTGTCAGAAATGGTGTAGGGTCTCCTGCTTGGTTGGGGGATTGAACTAGATGGCCTTTAAGGTCCCTTCTAACTCTGATTATCTGATATCTGATGGTCAGTAAATTAACAGGATAGGAACAGGAACAGGAATAGGAACAGGAATAGAATAAGAGAATTGGAAGGGATCTTTGAGGTCTTCTAGTCCAGCCCCTTGCTGAGATAGGGTTCAGACAAATGGTTTTCCAATCTCTTTTTTAAAACTTCCAGTGTTGGAGTATTCACAACTTCTGGATGCAAGTTTCGGAAGATTCTTCTTAGTTCTAGGTTGCTCCGCTCCTTGGTTAGTTTCCACCCATTGCTTCAAGGATGACTTGTAATCCTGCCTGACTGACTCCACATTATCTTTTCTTTCCTCATAATATTTCTGAAATTACCTGCCTGGGTCTTTAAAGAGTCAAAACCTCAACTTGTGTGGGAACGTTCTAAAAATGACTTTCGTGTTGCACTCAGGTGTAGCATCTGAAGCATCTTGTGGCCCTTCTCTTTATATAATCCAGGTTGTATGGACGGAAAGTCTTTGGAGAACCAAGAGATCTGTTATCCATATTTGGATCTATGATAGAGGGGGTAAAATGGAGGGACAACACCCAGAAGATCAAAGTGAAAAGGTTGGAGAGACCCAGGCCACAATCGGACAGAAGATCCTGGAGAAGGAAAGTATCAGTTCAGAAATCCAGTGTTGGCACTTCAGGAGCATCCAGTACCAAGAGTCTAAGGGTCCCCGAGAGATTTGTAGCCACCTCCACCATCTTTGCCATCAGTGGCTGCAGCCAGAAAGACGCACGAAGGCTCAGATGTTGGACCTAGTGATCCTGGAGCAATTCCTGGCCCTTCTGCCCCTGCAGATGGAGGGATGGGTCCGGGAGTGCGGAGCAGAAACCAGCTCCCAAGCGGTGACCCTGGCAGAAGGCTTCCTCTTAAGCCAGGCAGAGGAAGAGAAGCAGGAAGAACCACAGGTGAGAGGACTTCATCTTTTCAGCTTTCAGAGATGTTCAGTTCACAAAGTAGAATAGAATAGAGTAGAATAGAGAATAGAATAGAGTGGAGAGTAGAATAAATCAAATGGAGTAGAATAGAGTAGAACAGAGAATAAATACCATAGAGAATAGAGTAGAATAGAGTGGAGAGTAGAATAAATCAAATAGAGTAGAATAGAGAATAAATACCGTAGAGAATAGAGTAGAATAGAGAATAGAATAGAGTGAAGAGTACAATAGAACAGAATAGAGTAGAGTAGAGTAGAATATAGAATAGAGTAAAGAATAAATAGAGAATAGAATAGAGTATAGAATAGAGTAGATAATAAATAGAATAGAGAATAGAATAGAGTGGAGAGTAGAATAAATAGAATAGAGTAGAATAGAGAATAAAGAGAGAATAGAATGGACAATAGAATAGAGTAGGGTAGAACAGAATAGAAAATTAGAAGAGAAGAGAAAAGAGAAGAGAAGAGAGGATAGAATAGAATAGAATAGAATAGAATAGAATAGAATAGAATAGCAGAGGTGGAAGGAACCTTGGAGGTCTTCAAGTCCAACCCCTGCAGGAAACCCTATACCATTTCAGACAAATGGTTGTCCAATCTCTTCTTTGAAACTTTCAGTGTTGGAGAATTCACAGCTTCTGGAGGCAAGTTGTTCCGTCAGGTTAATTGTTCTGTCAGGAAATTTCTCCTTAGTTCTAAGTGCCTTCTCATAGGACTATACCTCACGATTCTGAACGAAAGTAATAGGAGATGTTTAACTCTTTTGGCAACGTATCTCCTTCCAGAAATATTTTGGGATCATTCTTTCCTTCATCTTCATTGATGAATACCAAGAGACTAAGTTACAAAGCTGAGGACAGAGCATGAGAAAATCCAGTTCATTTTGTGTGCTGTTTCATTATTTTTCATTCTTTGTGTCCTGGGATACAACAGGGCCAGGGAAGCTTCTTGGAGGCCGTCATGGAAAATCCAGAGGAAGGAAGGGAGCTCGGGGGCATCTCCAGGGAAGATCAGCGCTGTGACACTTCAATAGGTGAGGAAAGTTCTTCAAAGCTCCATCTTTCATTCTTTGTGGACTCTTTGGTGCAATCTCTCTGTCAACCCTAAAGCTGGCCTGACTGAGGCCATTTTGAGACTTCAGTGCTGACACACTGGAGAAGCGGGATAGGGAGGGGGGATACTTTGAGTGTTGTAATCAAAATAAAATGCTTTCTCTTGGGAACCAAGAACATTCCTGCAGGTGCTCAGGAGGAGGAGATTGGAGTCACCTGGCAACAGTATCCTGATTGGACCATGTGACTGTTTGAGAAAGTGACAAGCATTTACTTTTAATTAAACCACGGGAATAGTCAGAGTTGGTTTTCAACCAGCCTGTGCCAATATGACATATACAATAAATCTATTGTCAGGTCTCCGGTAGATACTCCCATTTAAATCATGAATCTCTAGCCGAATTTCCAAAACTCAAGATTTATTAGGAATAAACATGCTGACGCTGCATGGATGTAGCTGACTCTGAGACACATCATTTATTGTCACCCTTGACACTGATTTTCCCCCACCCCTGGGTATATTGTAACTCATATTCTCCAATGGGACACATCCATAGCCAAGAGTCATCAATCATGTTCTCCAATTAGAATTTTGCATAGCCGAAACTTTGGTCACCTGGAAACTATCTATGAAAACATTTATGGAATGCAGTTTTGGTTTTGCAATCTGCCTTCACTACTCTTCCCTTTCTTTCTGTTGGCAACTCTAAAAAGACCATAGAAATATTTTATGAGTTGACATCTATTCTTTGAGGAAATTGTCTGCCTCAGAGTTTTGTTTGCTATGGGTATGTTCCTTGGAACCCTGACAATCTTCCCCATATTTTATTAACAATGTTGTCTGAAGTCTCCATTGCTTTTGTCACCCTTACAGACAATGGGATGACGTCCATGGTGTTTGTAGGATCTGATCCTTTTTCTACCGTCTTTGAAAGAGTAGGTGAACCTCCAAGTCAGGTAGGAGGAGAAAGAGCAGACAGGTTGTAGAGGAACCTTTGAAAGCCTTCTGTTCCTAAGATTGAGCCTCTTTCGTTGGCCTGGTTTTTTAATGGGGACATTTCATTTCAATGCTCAGGGTCTTGTATCCTTTGAGGAGGTGGCTGTGTATTTCTCTGATGAGGAATGGTCCCATCTGGATGCTGATCAGAAAGCCCTCCATGGGGAGGTCATGCTGGAGAATTCAAAGAATGTCGCCTCTCTGGGTAAGGACCTTTTGCTCTATATCCTTATCCCCACAAATCATTATTTCTGGCTATCCTCTATTGAGCCAGTGTCCCTCTTATGGGTCTACTGATGTTCTGATGTTCTAGAGTAGTATTAGTATCTCACTTGATCTTAATTAAATCTCTCTGTTAATGCAATTTGGGATTGCGTTAGCTTTTTTGGCTGCCACTACACAAGAGGAGGGTGCTTTTAGGACTCCAACATGTACCCCATTCAAATCATAAGTCTCTAGCTGCATATCTCAGAGTAAAAAAGATTGATTTATTAGGAGTTGACATGTCGGCGCTTCCCGGTTGTAGCCGACTCTGACACATCATTCATTTCACCCTTGACTCCAATATTCCCCCCACCCCTTGGATGTATATTCTTCAATGAGACACAACCATAGCCAAGAGTCATCAATCATGCTCTCCAGTAATAATTTTGCATGCTAGAAGCTTTGGTTGCCAAAGCGATTATCTGAAGCATTTAAGGAATGCACTGCTTTCCCTCACTCTCTTTCTACTGGCAACTGAAAAGACCAAATAAATATTTCTTTTAGCTGACATTCAGCTCCCCTCACTTCTTGAAGGTAACTTGTACAACACATAAAACAAATTTATTGTAGGTATAGGACTTAGGGTTATGAACCCTCCCCAGGCTTGGTTGGGTTTTCTGCATGGAACCTCATCACAAGGTGATCAGTTGGATGTTCCTACTCTTTACCCAAGATGTCTCTGAAAAGGGGTAGCCTTCCACTTGATTAAATATTGGCGTTGTCTCCTGCGCCACCTTGAATCGAGGATTCACTGCACCTCATAATGGGTTTGGTTCCCTATGACCACCGGGTCTGTTTTTTTTTTAGTTAACATATGCATTGTATGACACATACACATCCACACACACACCAAATGAATTGAGAGCTTCGAGATTCTGTGTGAAACTGCAGATTTTCTCCATGGAAACCCAGAATTGGAGCTTTAAAAAACCCACTATTCATTTTTCATCTCTGCAACCATGATGTTGAATCACACAGTCATTAAGCCAAATGCAGCAGTCATTTAGTGAAGCCATTGTTTACTCTGAGACATTTTTTTGCCAAAACCTGGAAATTGTGTTTCAGCAAAAATGTATATTGCAATGTCATGTGACTGCGGGACACCCCAAATGGCCATAACTCTGAACTGGTTACCAAGCACCCAAAATGACCTTGAGGTGAGGACCTGGCTATTAGAACTTTGAAACTAGGTCATAAATACCTTTTGGGGGGGGGTCCATCATAACTTCGAACAGTTGCTAAGTGGTCTTAAATTGAGGAGTACCTGTACTTTACATTTGTACTTGCTGAGATTCATATACAGTGTTACTTATCATTAATTTATTGAAGTAAGAACTGGGCAAACACACATAGCTATGTTTATATGAGATTCCAATTTTTTACAAGTTTTCTACTACTGTACTGACAAATAGAAATTATTTATGTCCCTGCTGTGTGATTTTATACACAAGAACTTGTGCGTATTTGGTTGTCCTCAGCAGTCATCTTATGTTGGTCCGTCGAATAGCCTTGAAAAATACTAAACGGTCAATTCCAGTTTAATCTTCATAACCTTTCCTTAGCCTTTCTATATTTTCATTCTTTCTTCTCTACAGAAAGAGCTCACGGGCGAGAAGGAAGAAACTACAAGCAGCAATTCCACACACATCATCCCAAAGAAGAGGAAGATAAAAAGAAGTTAGCCAACAAAACAGGATCAAAGGGTTTGGAGAGGAAGCAAGTCACCAAGGCAATCAACAAAAAATCCATTTTCCCTTGTGCCCCCACTCAAGACTTTCTCACTGAGCAAAAGCATCGAGAAAAAAAGAAGAGAAAATGTGTGGGGGGAAACTTGAAAGCATGCAAAGACAGATTTGATGTAAGCAAACCTTACCAGAGCCAACTGATGGGAGAAAAATATCCCTGCAGGGAGGCGAAAAAATATTCAGATCAGACTTTCTCTACCCATGGAAGCATCAATGTGGAAGAAAAGCTGTTATATAGGTGCAGGGAATGCGGAGAAAGCTTCCGCAGCAACAGTTCCCTCATTTCCCACCAAACAACCCATGCAGGAGTGAAACTCTATAAATGCACGGAGTGCGGGAAGAGCTTCAGAAAATGCAGTTACCTTACTTGTCACCAAAGGATCCACACGGGGGAGAAACCCTTCAAATGCGCAGAGTGCGGGAAGAGCTTCAGCAAGAACAGTTCGCTTACTTACCATAAAAGGATCCACACAGGGGAGAAGCCCTTTAAATGTGTCGAGTGTGGAAAGACCTTCAGTAAGAACAGTTCCCTGACTTCCCATATCAGGAGTCATTCGGGGGAGAAGCCGTATCGGTGCCTGGAGTGTGGAAAGAGCTTCCGGTGGCACAGTCAGCTGACTTCCCATAAAAGGATCCACACGGGGGAGAAACCTTACGAATGCATGGAGTGCGGGAAGAGCTTCAGCACCCGCAGCAGCCTCACTTCCCATAAAAGGTGCCACTCCGGCGAGAAACCTTACGAATGCCTGGAATGTGGGAAGAGCTTCTGGGCTAGCAGTGCCTTTGTTTCTCACAAAAGGATCCACACGGGAGAGAAGCCATACAAATGCATGGAGTGTGGGAAAATCTTCCGAAAGAGTAGTTCCCTTGCTTCCCATAGAAGCATCCACACAGGGGAGAAACCCTACAAATGCTTGGAATGCGGTAAGGACTTCCGGGAAAATGGATCCCTGACTTCTCACAAAAGGATACACCGAGGGGAGAAACCCTATAAATGCATGGACTGTGGGAAGAGCTTTTGCCAAAGCGGGAACCTGATTTCCCATAAAAGGAGCCACTCAGGCGAGAAACTGTACAAGTGTGTGGAGTGCGGGGAGAGCTTTATGTGGAACAGTCAGCTGACATCACACAGAGGTCTCCACACAGGGGAGAAACCTTATAAATGTGTCGACTGTGGGAAGAGCTTCAACGACATCAGTCACCTGACTTCTCACAAAAGGATCCACACCGGGGAGAAACCATATAAATGTGTGACATGTGAAAAGAGCTTCAGCCAAAACAGTTCCCTGATTCTGCACGAGAGGATTCACACTGGGGAGAAACCCTATAAATGCACAGAGTGTGAAAAGAGCTTCTGTGAAAAGAGATCTCTTCATTCCCACAAGCTGATCCACACCAGGGAGAAGCCGTATAAATGTATGGAATGTGGAAAGCACTTCCGTGAAAAGAGATCTCTTCGTTCTCATAAACTGATCCACACAGGGGAGAAACTGTATAATTCCTTGGACTGTAGGAACAGCTTCAGGAAGAGCAATTCCCTTGTTTCCGATCAAAGTATCCACTCAGGTGAGAACTCTTAGAAATACGAGTTTTACCTGGTTCCATCCTTACGTCTCTTCTTGGCCTAAACTATGTGAAGTCCTTCCTTTGACTCCTGAATTCAACTTGTACACCGCCAAACCAGTGGTGGGATTCAAACTTTTTTTATTACCAGTTCTGTGGGCATGGCTTGGTGGGCATGGTAAAAGAAGGATATATAAAATTTCCAGTCAGAAGTGGTATGTGCTGGTTCTCTTAACTACTCAAAATTTCTGCTACCGGTTCTCCTGAACTGGTCAGAACCTGCTGAATACCAAACTCTGCGCCAAACAATTCAGCGAGATTCTCAAGAAAACAAAATTATAAAACTATAAAAATAAAGCAACCATAACAGAAGAATGCACTCATCCAAACGCTTGTAAACTTAACAAGTAGCAAATACAGAAAGATTTAATTTCTTGAAGAAAACCTTAAAACAGAACCCTGCTCAATTATTCAAATTTTGAGTATTTCGCCCTGTCCAAGACCAGTCCAGTTGCAGAATAAGAAAAGTGGTGTCATAACTCTCATCCCACTAGTGTTTCAAAAGGCAAACAAGGCAAACAAGACAAACCACAGCAAGACTTTGGTAATAAGCACATGAGGCTGGAAAAAGCAACACATGTTCCTGACAAACATTCCTCCCAAAAGCGTCTCTTTAAATGTCATTCCCCAGCTTCCTCCCAAGTCTTTGGGTTCCCCTGTCCTCTCCATTCTTCATGCTCAAGAATTGGGGGGGGGGGGGNTCTTCATGCTCAAGAAGGGGGGGGGGGGGCGAGGTAATTGCTTGTCGCCGGAGCTCCACTGCTCCTCTGCTCCACTTCTGCCCTGTCCTCCCCCTTCACCTGGTTGTTCTGTGCCCCCTCTCCCTCACTGATGACCTTTCCCAGGCCCAAAAGACCCATGATTGCCTTGTCCTGCTCCTCCGGTCATTCCTCCCATTGGTCCTAGCTCTGTCGCGTCCTCCTCTTCAGACTCAGGCTTGACAAGGCCATGACATATATATTCTGATATAACTTGTTATATCAAGTTATATTATATATAACTTGTTCCAAGGAAACAAACACCAGATGGAGATAACAGCAAAATGATTCTTTACGTATTCCGTTTCTTCCTGGTTAAAAGGCTGTTTTCAAAATAATTGTCTCTGATAAGAAAGAGCCTTGCCAAGATTGTGCAAGGCTGCCAAGAACACTAGATAAAGTTGCCAAGAAATATTCCAAACACAAAAAGTCTCCAAACACAAAGTAAGAGAGCCTGAATGTCCAGAAGGCTTGAGTGCAAAAACTTCTTTGCTTCCTGCAAAGAACTCCGGTTTCTCAGCTGGCTTTTTATCTCTTAAGGGAGGGGCCATTACCTTGCAGCCTTACTCCCGAGTTGCCCATGCTGCTGCAGCTGCTCTTCGAGCAGCCCTGCACACACAGGCACTGGGCACAGGCTCCTCAGGGACCTCTTCATCACTGCTGTCAGCCTCCACAATGTCCACAGGCAGCGTTCCACTTCCTGATGGGCCTGGCCCCATCCCTTCATCACATGCAGGCCCCTCATCTGAGTCCTCGCTCTCCAAGACTTCAGTCATCTGCACCTGCTGCCGGCGAATCACAACAATATATATTAAGCCATGAATAAGTCCACCCCGCCCCATAGTAAGTCCTAAATGTACAGGGTGTAGAACATTAACAGAATGGAGATCCCGAGAAGATGGGACTGAAAACAAGAGGCTGCTTTCACATGAATTGTGTAGCATGTTGGTGTTTGATTGGACAAGTGCCAGGAGTTGTGATAGAAGGACATGCTGGTGTGGGCAGGCTTTGTTTGATGTTATTAAAGGGACTGGGAATTGTAATACGATAGTTCAGTTGTCATGGAGAATGAGGTACCATACATGATGGGAATCTTGGTTATTATGGTAGGTGTGATGCCCCCCTTGGCAATTGTCGCATATTTATGACCTTTGCTGGGTCCCAGGGTCATGTGATCCCCTTTTGCAACATTATGATAAGCAAATTCAATGTGGAAGTCAGTGTCACAGCTCCGGCAGTTATCCCCATTTAAATCATGAGTCTCGAGCCAAACTTCCGAAACTTCAAAAGGATTTATTGGGAGTTAACATGCCAGCACTACCTGGGTGTAGCCAACTCTGAGACACATAATTCATTGTCACGCTTGACCCTGGTTTTCCCCCCAACCCCTGGGTGTATCATAATTCATATTCTCCAATGGGACATATCCATAGTCAAGAGTCATCAATCGTACTCTCCAGTTAGAATTTGTGCGGTACAAACTTCGGTCACCTAGTTACTATCTTTGAAAACATTTATGGAATGCAGTTTTGGTTTGTAAGCAGCTGCACTGCTCCCTCCTACCTTTCTGTTGGCAACTATAGACCATAGAAATATTTTATGAGTTGACAGCCAGATACATTTAATAACCATGTTAGAACCCCAGTGATTCACTTGACAACTCTGGCAAGAAAAGCCATAAAATAGGACAAAGCTCACTTAACAAATATTCCACTTAACAACTGGAATTTGGGGCTTAATTTTGGTTGTAAATCAAAGATTGCCAGTAAACTGCATTTCTCACAATGTATAGAAATCTGTTTCCTATTCTCTAATTTATCCTCTTAAAATTCATTTTCCTAAATAGATACACACCACACCAGGTTAAGAAAACCAATTTTCAGGAAACTAGTGTATAATTAGAAAGGATGAACTGGGATTAAGAAAAGTTGATTTGTTTTATAAAAACTTAACTTTATTCATTTGTCATATTTTATAATCCACCTTCAAGATCTTGCACAAGCATGAGACACAAAGACATAATACCAATCACTTTTATTAAATGATTTAATGACATACCTTATGGTCAAACTGCAACAACAAAATAATTATAGACCAAACACATTAAGACAAAATGCACTGAGATGACTCCTTTACAAGAACCCTGGAGAAGATGAAAACAGATACATAACTCAACATAATTCATCGGTGGCACACAACTTTAGAACACTTTCAGAAAAGGATTGCAGCCCTCTTGTTCACGTATTGAACATACATACATTACTACAGATAATTATATTTCCTCTTAGGGCAGTGATGGCGAACCTTTTTGTTGCGGTGTGCCAAAAGCATGCGTGCACACGATAACACGTGTGCCAGCACCCACAATGCAGTACGCCCCGTCCCCCTGCGCATGGATGTGCAACACCCCCGCCACCTTACCTGTATTGCGCCTGTGCATGTCTCCCAGCTGATTTTTGGCCACTTTGAGGGCTTTTTCGCCCTCCCAGAGGCTCGAAGGAAGCCTTTGCAGTCTCAGGAGGCCAAAAAATGGGCCTTCCAGAAATACCAGAAGTGCCCGTTTTCAGTCTCCGGAGGGTGTCTAGATCCCGGGGGAGGCTATTTTCACCCTCCCGGAGGTTCGAGGCAGATCTCTGGAGCTTCAGGAGTTTGGTGTGCGTGCAGTGTGTGCATGCACGCAAGACGCGCCCACCAAGCCACAACCACCGAACCAGTGGTAACACTTTTTGAATCCAACCACTGCTTGAACTACACCTGGAAGCAGATTGGCAGCCAGTGCAGTCATAGAACGGTGGTGTAACACGGTCATTCTGGGGGCTCCAAAGACTGCCCGTGCGGCCGCTCTGCACCAGTTGAAACTTCTGAATGCTTTTCAAGGGTGGCCCCATGTAGAGCGCACTGTTGTAGTCTAGATGTGAGATGACCAGGGCATGAGTGACTGAGTGCAGGGAATCTTGATTCAGGAAAGCTGGTGCTAGAAATTGAACTTGTGCAAAGGCTCTTCTAACAACACCTGCTACCTGCTCATTGAGCAGGAATCATGAGTCCAGGAGAATCCCTAAGTTGCAAACTGGGTCTGAACATGGTGGTACAACCCTGTCCAGATCTAAAGATGTCAACGACCCAAATCTCAAAGCACCAATGCACCCAAAGCCACTCAAGTCTTTTAAAAATGAAAGATGCCCTTTCCCTTTGCTTCAAACAGGAAAGCTGAGATGGATTCCTTACTCCAAATAAGAGAGTCAAAATAGCATAATCTAAAACTCATGCCCTTCTGAACAGTGGTGCGTTTCAAAAATGTTTACCACTGGTTCAGTGGGCGTGCTTTGTGTGTGCTCACACAGTTTGCGCGCATGCACCAAATGCACATTTTGAGAAGGCGCAGATGTTTTCTGGCTCACCTCCTGCAATCCTGCACTCTCCCTGTCACTTCAGCAGCTGATGCGCGGCAATCTGCTGTGCTGCACAAAGCAGCTGCATTTCAAAAGCAGGGAATAAAGGTTAGTATGAGAGCCCGGTTTGGTCTGCGCTGCTCATCGTCACTACTGGCTCGGCAAAACTGGGCCGAATCTGTAGAATACCACCACTGCTTCTGATTGACTACTGTGACTACGACATCAAGTCTGTTGTGAGCTGTGTAAAAAAGGAAACGTGTTCAGCTATTTTCTCAACAATCAGCTGAATTACAGTCTCTTTTCCACATTTAGAATAGCCACTTACCCAAATCCCACCCACTCCTTCCTAATTCTTAAGGAGGAATAGGGGCAATTCCCGTTGCCATCTCTGCTAATGAATTGATAGTAGGAGAGTCACTAAATTACATAGACTTCATTTCACTGAGAGAGACAAAAGGCATAGTAAGCAAACACAGTCCCGATTGTTAGAAAGTGGATGCTCAACAGCCAGGAGTTTCCAACAAGGTAAGAACTGAAGTTCAGAAGAATCGAGGCAAATGCCTACTATACTCAGTATTAAGTATCTTGTTCTATATTATGGCTCTAAATACTATAAATCCCTTCCATTTTTATATTCTCCAAAAAATGGGGAATCCCCAGCATCGTTCTCTTTTCACATCTCTTGATATGTTTCCATTTTTTAAAAATAAATTTTATTAAGTTTCCAAATTTTAAAAACTGAAAACTTTATACATTGTTATCAACATCAAGACATCTTTTGCATCTCCTCACATTTTTCAGTATATGTATTTACTTATACGTCTCCGTTTTTTTACTTCTTCTGTTCATCATAGGTCAATTCTGAAAGCTGGCCTGACTGGGCAATCTGGAGGGCCTCAGGCTTGCCACAACATGGAGATGAGGGTTGGGGGGAGGGAATAGAGATAGCTGGGGTTTATAGCCAAACAAAATAGTTTCCACTGGGAACCAAGGACATTCTAACATGATTGAAGAGAGGAGGAGTGATGGACAGCATCCTGATTGGACATGTGACTGGAAAGAGAGGAAAACTTTAAACTAGGTGAAAACCACGGAAACCTTTAGAGTCAGTTTTTACCAATTCTGTGCAATATATCCAATAAAACTGTTCTTTGAGGAATCTAGCTGCCTCAGAGTTCTTGTGTGTCATGGTGTGTGTACTTGGAACTTAACACAATCCAATTCTCAGAGACTGCCTGGACAAATTCCCTGCAATTTTCTTGCAAGATTTTCCAGAAGTGTTTGCCATTACTTCTTCCTTAAGGCCTGGTCCCACTGGCCGATGGACGCAAACGTATAGCATAAAGGACACAGCGGATGAGCAAAATTTCAGGGGTGACCCATCCGTTGTCATCGTTCCAAAAAGTGGCAAAAAATTTGCATAAAACAGAACGGAAAAGAACGGAAAAGAACAGATGTGGGTAGTAAGTAGCGGGATGTTAAACAGCTGTTCATAGGAAGCCTAGCGGAATGAAAGTGGATGAAGCGGATGACAGCTCCAAAGGGTTCCGGGGAGATTTCGAAGCAGATGCATAGCAGACGGGGCAGATGCATCATGGACCATAGGAAACAAAAGGGATGCCACATGGATGTATATCGGATGCAAGCATTCACTGCGCATGCGGGGAGTAATGAACTGTGTCAGCTCCGCGGATATAAAAGGATGCAGCATGCACGCATCAGCATACAGGGGAAAGACATGCTGCATATACATCTTGCAGGAACACCATGGTTTGTCAGTCCAGGCAAAAGAGGGGAGCCTGTGCTACTCATTCAAGCCCTGGCAAGGTGAAGAAGGCCAAGAAACCAGCATTCCAACCCCTGGGCACTGACTCTGAAGCTGCTTGCTGCTGTAGTGGACCAGCCCCAAGGCCCTCAAAGCCCTGCCTGCTGAAGACGCCTGCTGCTGAAGCCCCTGAAGGCCCTGCTGGAAGCCCCTGCAGAGGAGGAAGAGGCAAGGGAAGAAGGAGAGAGCAAACAGTACACCGTTTCCGAGGAGCATTAGGATGAGGTGCTCTGGAATGGCTGAGGGAGAACGAGTACCTCTGGAGAAAGGGTCACAGACTGTATGCGGACACAAAGAAGAAGCAAGCAGCTTGGAAGACAAAGCAGAGAGCCTGGGGTACACTGCAGAAGTACTCCTTGGATAGTGAAGCACATACACGACCTGGTATGGCAAGCTACACCTCAAGAAATCCGGGCAGGCCGTGTAAAGCTCACTGACCGGGAGATGTACGTCATGGCCAAGTGCAGTTTCCTGGAGGGTGAGATCCGCCACTGAGGAGCGGCCCCTCTGAGAACCTCTCTCCTCAAACAGCCCCACAGAAAGCCAGTCCTCTTCCAGCCAGGAGCCAGCTTACTCTGTCCAGGCAGGTGTCTTCACAGGGCCCCACAGCAGAGACCCCCCCAAACAGCTTGGCACTCCCCATGCTGGCGGACTTGGAGGATCCGTGGAGGATGACACCCTGTTGTCCACAATGGAGGAAGAACAGCAGCCACCAGAGGCCAACCCGCCCCACCCCACCCCCAGCTCCAGAGGATGCAGGCAGAGAGGCAGACTGGAGGGCCAGGCCCACAGTGTGCTGTTGGAGATCATGGACACAATGAAGACCAGCACAGAACTTCTCTCTCAGCTGGTCCACCTTGGACAGAGCATCCTCGGGCCGGAACATCTTCATCACCTACGTGAGCCAAACCTGAGGGACCTGCCGAGGCCCAAGTACAAGGTATGAAGCAGAAGATCACAGCACTTCTGCACACCCTCAAGGCCCAGCTGAAGCTGCTCCTACCCAGTCCAGGTCTGCTCCTCCACTCCAGGCGATGTCACAGCACGTCCACGGCTTTCAACAGTCCCTCACCTACCAAGGCTATGACCTACCAGGACTTCCCACAGCACAAGCAGAATTTTTTCAGTCCAGGCCCAGGTTCATCAGACGCCACAGACACCAGTCCTTACACAGCTGCAGACGGCAGACAGCCCCACTACACTCCTCCCAACCCTTCCTTCACCCCACAGCCCAAGCCTGTCAACGACAATCTGTCATCAGTATTGGGCCTGACATCTCAAGTCCTTGATGAAGGGCCTCTTCACCTCATGGGACTGAGTCAGCTCTCAGAGAGCTTCCTGAACACACCACCACCTGTTGTACCCTCGGGCCAAGCACCGCCCAATGGTGCCTCAGACCAGCACTCAAGCCACATCACACATCCACAGTCCCTGCCCGCTTAACCAGCTGAGACCATGGACATGATCACAGTGACTGAGAATAAGTGTCAGAGACTGAGTTGTTTACTTGTTAAGTTTATCTTTGCTTAAGACACTTAATACAGTTTACTTGGTTCATTTGCTCATTAATAAAGTCATAAAGTTTACCAAAGAAGTTAATAAAAGGTATCTTTGCTGAACACACTTAGTTTTACTGTTCATTTTTTTACTAAAGTGTTGTAGAAAACTTTGAAAAATGGTTAAGCTTTGCATGCCTGTGGCGGATAGATAAGGATAGTTGTGCGGATAGATAAACCTCAGTGCAATCATAGTGGACTGTTGGTCCACCATCCACCGATCCGAGATAATTTTCCCCTTTTTCTAGAAAATATTGGTTGTCCGCTAGGTTCCTTCTACATACTCTAACATACTGCAGACATCTAAAATATACGAGATACATCCCAGATACAAACGTTTTGTCTGTTTTTAATCTTTTATATACGAGATGCATCGCTTACATCCTTCTATTTCTGTGCTACTAATGCTGTGTAGACGTTCCATGCACCTTTCCGTTTCCTCCCCTTTCCGTTTTCAGCTGCAGCGGATGTGAATTGAGGGGATGGCCAGAGGATGCAGAGGATACAGCGGACGTTTAACGGATGATAACGGACATAGAACGTTTGTTGCCTGTATATGTCCACGGATGTACATCGTACGCAGCGGGCAAAAGTTCATCCATTCACAAAGTTTTGTGCAGCTCAAACTTTTTGCGTGGATGAAAATCGCAGTGGACATGAGACTCGACGACGGGGATAGAGCGTATGAATGCATGTATGCAGTGAGTACACAACGGATGCATAGCATTTTCCAACGGATGGCAAGCTTTTTTTAATGTTTTACATCCGTAAGTGCAGTGGGACCGGGCCTTAAGGCTCAGTGTGTGTGTCTGGCCTAGATGCTCCAATTGGCTTTGTGTCCAAGTTGGGTCTAGAAATCATGGGCACATCCAGTTTCTAGCCTGCTGCCTTTAACCACTGTACCAACCTGGCTCTCTACTTTTCCGCTTAAGTGCTATCATCTCACCCAGTTCACGTATAATCCATCTTTTTGTCTCCTGAATCATCTTTCACAGAATAACAAGAGTTGGAAGAAATCTTGGAGGTCTTCTAGTCCAGGGGTCGCCAACCTCTTAGACCTCAGGGACCACCAAATTCATAATCTTAAATCCTGTGGACCAGAGGTCCTGGGAAAATCCCCCAAAAAGTCTGCAGGAAACTTCCCCACCCTGTTTTCCTACTGATTGATCATTCTTTATTTGGATCGCAGGATACCATCTCCAGCTCCATTCTCAAGGGGAAAGAGAGAAGAGAGAGGGAGAGAAAGACTTTTGGCTTCATGCAAGGAAAGCAGCAGAAGCAGCAGAAGTCTTTCTTTCTCTCTCCCAAACTCCGCCAGAAATGAGTCTTTGTGAGACTTATTGTGCTGGCACAGCCTCTTGGAGCAGAATGTCTTGCAGGGTCCCAAAGACTCATTTCTGGTGGAGTTCGGGGGAGAGAGAGAGACTTTTGCTGCTTTCCTTGTGTGCAGCCAAAAGCAGAAGCAGCAGCTGCCCAGTGGCCAGGTGAGGCATGTGGGGCAAGTGCCCCCCTCTGCACTTTGCCCCCACCCCTACCTCGTATTGGTCACAATGCAAGCAGCGCAAACCTTGTGTTCCTGCACAGCCTGGATTGCTTTGGGGGGTGCTTTGGGGGTGACATTTCTCTGTGGACCACCAAAATTTTCTTGCAGTCCACCAGTGGTTCCCAGCCCACTGGTTGGTGACCACTGTTCTAGTCCAACACCCTGCTCAGGAAGGAAACCAATGGTTGTCCAATCTCTTCTTCAAAACCACCAGGGATGAAGCACCCACAACTTCTGAAGGCAAGTTGTTCCACTGGTTGTTCTGACAGGAAATTTCTACTTAGGTCTAGGTGGCTTCTCTCCTTGATTAGTTTCCACCCATTGCCTCCTTCTTTCCTTTGTGTCTTCTCAGAGATTTTCATTTTCCAAAAACTGCATGACAACCCTGAAATCTTTCAGACAACCCCTTCTGACTGTATGGATTGCTCTACACAGGTCTTACACACTCCATCTTTCATGCATATCCTTTCCTTATTTCAGACAAATATATTTCATAAGAGACATGATCTAAATGTTCAGTTTGTAATGAAAATCAATTTACAATTTGTATAATAACTATATAGCACTATGATGAAGTGAGGGGTCCTTGGTGCTCTCTGAGCTTGCTTGTTGTAGATGTTTCATTACCCAAACTAGGTAACATCTTCAATGCTATTGCAGTTACAGTACAACTATTCTCCTTCACTATGAAGATGTACTGAGCAATTGTGATTCTCCTTTCCTAATTCACCATTCAGGATTCCAGAAATGTAGCATGTTAGAAAAAGACTCCCAAACGATTTCTTCTCCACGTTCTTGAGGTTTTCCTAATTTTACTTCAGGGTCCTCACTGATTTCTCAATGTCTCTTCTCTCAGTTCATTCTTGAGCGTTTGTAATGTCGGTAAAACCACCTCCTGATCAGGTTCATTCTCTTTTGGATCCCCTGCTTGAGACAAACACACACAAAAAGGAAATTATTGGAAATTTAAGGCACAAACAAACTGAGTTAAACCTCTCTTTTAAATAACAGATTAACAGAGTTGGGAGGGACCTTATAGGTCATCTAGTCCAACCCCCCACCCAAGCAGGAGACCCTACACCATTTCTGACAAATGATAGTCCAGTATCTTGAAAGCCTCCAGGGATGAAGCTCCCACAACTTCCAAAGGCAACTTCTGTTCCATGGATTGATTGCTCTCACTGTCAGAAAATTTCTCCTTACTTCGAGATTGAATTTCTCCTTAATAAGTTTCCATCCATTATTCTTTGTCTGACCTTCAGGTGCCTTGCAAAACAGCTTGACCCTCTCCTCTCTGTGGCAGCCCGAGATATTGGAAGACTGCTATCATGTCTCCCCTGGTCCTTCTCTTCACTGGATTAGCCAAGCCCAGTTCCTATAACCATCATATGTTTTAGCCTCCAGTCCCCTAATCATCTTGGTTGCTCTTCTCTATATTTTTTCTAAAGCCTCAACATTTTTTTTTTTTAATGTGGTCAATGCAGGATGATTTTCTCCTTTTTCCAGCACAAAGCAGCTAGAATTAGAACCAGGGCCCTAGCCCCTAAAAAACCCTCTAGGACCGAGGAGAGACAGGCTACGGGCGGACAAAAGGCCTGAAAGAATTTGACAAGGCCGTGAGGGAGTCCAAGATGGCTGACAGCAGGGCCATCTCTCCTCTAATTCCCCATGATAACAGACCAATTGGCAGATAGTATTTGACTGCCTGGTCATCTGGTGGCTCAAGTACCCAAGATTTGCAGGGAAACCTCCAAATTAAGACAGAGGCTGCTCCTACTGCTTCTGTGCAATCAGAAAGGATTATGGCTGGATTAAAGATGAGTAACAACAAAAGTGATGACTAAAAAGAAAAGCAAAAACACAATAAACAAAGGAAAAATTTTGGGAAGGGATTAAGGTAGATAAAATTCAGCACTCAGGATCAATGCCAAAGGTGTTTTCTTTCAAAAGAGAACTGGCCTTTGTTCTTTCTTGAAGAAAGAACTTCTTCTGAACTGATGAAGATTCTAGGATGAGAAGTGAAACGTCTTCAAAGAAAAACAAAGAAAGTCCAGTTGCCTTTGGATGACCTGGATGACTGGGAATCTCCATAGACACTCAGGATTAACCTAGTTTTGTGGTTCAAATATACATAGAAGGAATACAGTGAATTTAGTATTTTAATAGATTCTCACCTGAATGGATCCTTACGTGGGAAGTAAGGTTACTGCTCTTTCGGAAGTTTTTCCCACACTCGGTGCATTTATAGGGTTTCTCCCCTGTGTGGATCCTTTTATGAACCGTGAGGGATCCATTTTCTCGGAAGCTCTTCCCACACTCCAGACATTTATATGGTTTCTCCCCCGAGTGGATCCTTCTGTGGGAAATCAGGTGACTGCTGTTGCTGAAGCTCTTCCCGCAGTCGGCGCATTTATAGGGTTTTTCCCCTGTATGGACACTTTTATGAGATGTCAGCTGACTGCTCCACATGAAACTCTTTCCACATTCCACACACTTATAAGGTTTTTCCCCCGAATGGCTCCTTTTATGTGAAAGGAGATTACCATTTTGACTAAAGCTCTTTCCGCAGTCTGTACATTTGTAAGGTTTTTCCCCTGTGTGGATCCTTTGGTGGGAAGTAAGCGAACTGTTTTTCCGAAATATTTTCCCACATTCAGTGCAATTATATGGCTTCTCCACTGCATGGATTCTCTTGTGTGAAGTAAGGGATCCATTTTCCCAGAAGCTTTTTCCACACTCCATGTAGGGTATCATACCCGAATGGATCCTTTTATGGAAAGTCAGCTGATTGCTCCACCTGAAACTCTTTCCACAGTCAGTACATTTGTAGGGTTTCTCCGCTGTGTGGATCCTTTTATGAGAAAAGAGGTGATTGCTCATGCTGAAGCTCTTCCCACAGTCCATGCATTTATAGGGTTTCTCCGCTATGTGGATCCTTTTATGAGAAAAGAGATGATTGCTCATGCTGAAGCTCTTCCCACAGTCCATGCATTTATAGGGTTTCTCCGCTGTGTGGATCATTTTATGAGAAAGGAGGTGATTGCTCATGCTGAAGCTCTTCCCACACTCCATGCATTTATAGGGTTTCTCCACTGTGTGGATCCTTTTATGAGAAAGGAGGTGATTGTTCATGCTAAAGCTCTTCTCACAGTCCATGCATTTATAGGGTTTCTCCGCTGTGTGGATCCTTTTGTGGCAGTTAAGGGAGCTGTTCTTGCTGAAACTTTTTCCACACTCCATGCATTTATAGGGCTTCTCTCCCATTTTGACTCTCCAGCTCAGACTGTTTTCATTCTCCCTGTACCCATTTTGGTCTTCTCTAACATTGGTTCTGTTGCACATATCCAAATGTAAAGGGTCTTTTGGTACTTTCACACTTTTGCCTAAACCCTTCGTCCTTAGTTTTGCTTTGGGTTTTTGGTGGGCAAGAGTATTTTCATTCTGCACACATTTGGATGTTGGTTTCTTATTCCTAGGTATTGACTTGTTCTTCTCAGGAATTCTGGACTCCGTCCAATTTCTAAACTCCTCTTTCCTTTCTCTGTTCCAAATCACTTCATTTTGGCCATCACTTTCTTGAGAGGAAAACAAAGAATTAGAATTAGGGAAGACTATGGAAATTAAATAAAACCAAAGTGAGATTGTTATTATGACTTGCTTACTAAAAATTGGACAGACTCTCTGGGCTTTTGAAAAGTTATGGTGTTATATAAAATAACATAATAATAAAATAAAAATAAATATAAAATAACCTGAGCAAAGATCGATCAAACATGGATTTCTGATGGAGGCTATAATCAAATCTGTTTGAACCATACCATATGGTTTCTATTTCAGGAGCAGAAGGAAACGTGAAATAATTCTGAAATAAAGGAACTGTCAACTTTGAACCGAACAGGGTTGACGCCATTTTCATGGTTCTTAGTTGCTACACCGTATGGAAAGGTGGAGAAGGTTGGAATACATTGTCAAACACAACACTGATCTATCTCGTGGGAACCAAGGTCATCTCCACAGGTGTCAGATGAAGGAATATCTAAGGAGCCCGTCAATTAACTCAATTGGACAATGTTACCAGTGAAACTTGGGGAGGGGATCATTTACTATTTTAATTATACTGAAACCCTGGGGAATATTTAGAGTTGGTTTTGCATTTAAGCATGCCGATATAATGTACCCAATAAAGATGCTCTTTAAGGAAGATTCCCACCTTGGAGTTCTGATTTGTTGGCCTTGTTAGCCGGAACTTTGATAAGAATGTACTTGTGGCCAATATTTCAATTTATTAATTTTTCTTATCCATTCAAATTGAGCAAGGGTCAGGGGGATAAAAGGGAAAGGAAAGGAAAGAAGCTTTTACTATTAACAAGCTAACTCAGTTCACTGTCAGAAGTTCAATCCTCACTGGCTCAAGGTTGACTCAGCCTTCCATCTTTCCGAAGTCAGTAAAATAAGGACCCAGATTGTTTGGGGTGGTATGTTGATTCTGTAAACTGCTTAGAGAGGTTGTAAAGCACTATGAAGCAGTATCAGTCTAAGAACTACACCACCCATGAGAAGAGACATCACCACAGAACATAATTAGGGAGAGATCTATTTAACTCTTCCTTTACCTGGAACAGGTTCCCTTTCATCCACAGAAGGGATGAAGTGTGATTGGGTATCAGTAAGTTATACTCCACCACAAAATATCTCCTCAAAAGTGTTTGATGGTCCAGCAGAGATTCTTACCCAGAAAAGCTACATTCCTGGAATTCTCCAGCATCACTTCCCCATGGAGGGTTTTCTGGTGAGAATCCAACTGAGACCACTCTTCCTGGGAGAAATAGACCGCCACCTCCTCAAAGGACACACGACCCTGAAGGAAGAAAAATAACCGAGAATCTTAGGAAGGATTTGAAGTTCATAGTGCTTTTTGGGGGATTTACACGGTGCACAGCTAATGATAACAGATAACAGATAATCAAAGTTGGAAGGAACCTCATAGGTCATCTAGTCCAACCCTCCTCCCAAGCAGGAGAACCTACACCATTTCTGACAAATGGCAGTCCAATTTCTTACTGAAAGCCTCCAGTGAAGTAGCTCCCAACTTCTGAGAGCAAGCTGTTCGATTGATTGATTGTTTTGTTCCTTATCTCCAGGTTAAATCTCTCCTTGTTCAGTTTCCACCCATTATTCCTTGTCTGGCTTACAGGCGCTTTGGAGAATAGCTTGACCCCCTTCCTCTCTGTGGCAGCCCCTCAAATATTGGAAGACTGCCATCATGTCTCCCCTGGTCCTTCTCTTTACTAGACTAGCCAAGCCCAGTTCCTGTAACCGTTCCTCATGTTTTAGTCTCCAGTCCCCTAATCATCCTGGTTTTTCTTCTCTGCACTTTTTCTAGAGTCTCAACATCTTTTTTATCATGTAGTGACCAAAACTGGATGTAATACTTTAGGTGTGGCCTTACTAAGGTTTTATAGACTGATATTAGTACCTCACTTGATCTCGATTGTATCCCTCTGTTAATACAATTTAGGATTGCATTAGCTTTTTTGGCTGCTGCTGCACATGGCTGGCTCCTATTTAGCTGGTTGTCCACTAACACTCCAAGATCCCTCTCACAGTTACTGCTATTGAGCCTGGTTCATCCAGTCTATATGTGTCCTTTTGGTTTTTCTTGCCAAAGTGTAGGACTTTACTTTTCTCTACATTGAATTTCATTTTGTTAGATAGGGCCCAGTGTTCTAGTCTGTCAAGATCCATCTAGATCTTGAGTCTATATTCTTGGGTATTAGCTATTCCTGCCAGCTTAGTATCATCTGCAAATTTGGTAAGTTCCACTTCTATTCCCTCATCTAAGTCGTTAATGAAGATATTGAAGAGTAGTGGCTCTTCTAAGACAGAACGTTGTGGCACCCCTTTGCTTACCTCCCTCCATGTAGACTTAGACCCATTAAGGACCACTCGTTGAGTACAGTTTGCCAGTCAGCTGCAAGTCCATCTAGTGGTGATGCTATCTATTCCACTTTTTTCTAGCTTACTAAGAAGTAGGTTGTGGTCTACTTTGTCGAATGATTTGCATAAGAAGGACTCCTTCTTAATTAGTAAGTTTCCAAAACATGAAGTTGCAATGAACTAAAGGTTTAGGTCAGGGGTCAGCAACCTGTAGCTCTGGAGCCACATGTGGCTCTTTCATCCCTCTACTGCGGCTCCCTTTCCCCAGTCAGTAAAAGGAAAAAGGACTAAGGAATGCTTCTGTCCTTCTGGTTTACATAAGTTAGTGTTTCTCAACTTGGGCAACATGGAATATGTATGCAGTTCAACTCCCAGAATTAAACCAACCCGCCATGTTAAAGCGATACCGAGAGTAGTTTCTCTTTGGCTCTCTAAACCTCGAGATGCTGATAAAAGCATAAAACATTATCAGGGATTGTGTGGGTACCATCAATCGGCAAATGAAACTTATACCAATTTCTGCTTCTCAAATTCCAGGGAAGGTATTCATGGCTTAAGCTATGGACCGGATGTGGACTAAAAAAAGTCAATCTCAGAAGGACGCAAATGTGCTTTTTCAGGAGGCAACTGGACTTTGTTTTGTCTTTTAAGACATTTTGTTTCTCATCAAAGGAGCTTCTTCAGCTCTGACTGGATAGTGGGGAATGGAAGGATTTATATTCCTTTATATTCCATTCCCCACCATCCAGTAAGAACTGAAGAAGCTGCTTTGATGAGAAGCAAAACATCTTCAAAGACAAAACAAGGAAGTCCAATTGCCTCCTGAAAAAACACCTTTGGGACAACCATGACCTGGATGACTGGAGAATCTCTACAGACTTTTAGCTATACAATTTGGGATGAATACCCTTGAAATAGTGTGGGAGTAGGAATGGATTTCCAGAGGAAAAATTGCAGACTACAGGAACCAGAGAGTACCACTCAGGTGACCCTGAAGACACAGATAAACCAAGTGGCCTCAATAACCCTCTAAAAGATGCAAATGATTAGCTGTCTGCAAGGAATATAAATCTTTCCATTCCTCACTATCCCGTCAGAGCTGAAGAAGCTTCTTGGATGAGAAGCGAAACATCTTCAAAGAAAGTCCAGTTGCCTCCTGAAAAAAGCACCCTTAGGATAACCATGACCTGGAATGACTGAGAATCTCCACAGACCTGGAAGCTCAGAAGTAAATTCTGCAGATTTTGCAAAGGCAAAATTTGAAACTTTTCCACAAAACCAGATTATAGGTATCAATTTTATTTGGAGATGTTTCTGTTTCTTTATGGTCCACTATAACATCATGTTGATTTTATTTACCACTTGAACATTTTAGTTGTTTTACTATTTTCCCTCACTTTCAAAACACTGACTTTTTCACTAGTGTTATGATTTTAAAATGGTAATTACAGGTAATCTATAAGTTACAACAGTTCATTTACTGACCGTTTGAAGTTACAAGGACACTGAAGAGGTACAACAGTTCATTTAGTGACTGTTTGAAGTTACAAGGGCACTGAAAAAAGTGACTTATGACCCTTTTTCACATTTATGATCTTTGCAATATCTCCATGGTCATATGATCAAAATTCAAATGCTTGGCAACTGATTCACATTTATGTCCGTTGCAGTGTCCCAGGGTGACAAGCAAGGTCAATGGGAAGGCCAGATTCACTTAACAATCAATTTGCTAATTTAATACTTGCAGTGATTCACTTAACAGTGGCAAGAAATGTCCTAAAATGGGGCAAAATTCACTTAATAAATGTCTCACTTAGCAACAAAAATTTGGGGCTCAATTGTGATCCTAAGTCGAGGACTACCAGTAGTCACTTTGGCTACATTGTGTTGGGCAGTGCGACACACCTGAAATGAATTTGGAAAGACACATTGCAATCTTCAAGTGTATGAAGATAAAAAAAGCTTAAAACAAGATGCAATGTTTATATTCACTTGATGATTTCCTTGAATCGTCATGTCTGCTGATCTCTTCCCATCAATTCAAAAAGACCTTGACTATGTATCAGAATGGTCAAACAAATGGCAACTTCAAATCTTAACAAATAAATGCTCTTACATATTGGCAAAAAAAATCAGAAAATAAAATACAAGCTGAATACTCAAGACCTTGTTGATGATCCAAACTCTCTGTCAAGGACCTTGGAGTACTCATCTCTAATGATCTAAGTGCTAGAGCCCACTTTAACCACATATCCAAAAAGGCATTAAGAGTTGTTAACCTAATCCTACGTAGCTTTTTTCTCTGGTAATATCACACTACTAACTACAGCATATAAAACATTTGCGAGACCAATACTTGAATACAGCTCATCAGTCTGGAACCCGCATTACATATCTGATATTAATACAATTGAGAAAGTCCAGAAATATTTCACAAGAAGAGTTCTCCACTTCTCTAATTGTTGCAGAAGACCTTAGCCACCAGACTTGAAATTCTAGACCTAGAAAACCTAGAACTACACCACCTTTGGTACCATCTAAGTATATGTATATATATTATATATTGCAATGTCCTAACTGTCAATGAATACTTCAGTTTCAACTGTAACAAGAGCATACAATAGATACAAACTCAAGGTAAACTGCACCAAACTTGATTGCAGAAAATACGACTTCAGCAACAGAATGGTCAATGTCTGAAATACTCTAGTTGACTCTGAGGTTTCTTCCCCAAACCCAAAAACTTTAACCTTAGACTGTCTTACTATTGACCTCACCCCTTTCCTAAGAGGTCTGTAGGGGGCGTGCATAAGTGTACTAACGTGCCTATCGTCCCTGTCCTATTGTGTTTTCTTATATGTATCCATTTCATGTATTCATAACAATCTTTATACTTTACCTGTTTTCTTATAATCACTTGACAAATAAACTAAATAAATAAATTCAATTTTTAAAAAATTACTTATAGTAAACAGTCTCAACAAATTCCCTGGGCTGAAAATAAGCTGGGTAAAACATAATTAATATTACTAGAGGCCTGCTCAAATTTGATTTCTCTAGCTTTGGAAGCTAATAAGAAGCACTGCAGCTATCTCTCAAAAATAATTTTGCTAAAGTTTGGACAATGTTCCTTGGGGCCTTTTCTGATTTCATAATTTTATCACTCCTAATGGGAGAATTAAAAACAACAACAGAACGGAAGACATCTCAGGAGACAAATTCAATGTGAAGTAAACTGCCACAGAAGAACTGAAAAGTTCTGAAATTTTGGGTGTGGGAGAATTGTCAAAGATCTCTCAGTATAGAACAGTTTTTCTCAACCTTAGTCATTTTAAGACATGTGGATTTTAACTCCCTGGATTCTCCAGCAGTCCTGCAAAGCTAGCTGGCTGGGGAATTCTGGGAATCAAAGTCAATATGTCTTAAAGTTGCTATGGTTGAGAAACATTGGTGTAGACCAGAGGTGTCAAACTTGTGTTGTCATGGCGTCATCACGTGACATATCACGACTTTCCTCCCCTTCGCTAAACTAGGTGTGGGTGTCATCAGCGTGTGACGCACCTGGCCCGCAAGTTTGACAGCCCTGGTGTAGACTTTAAAAATCCCAGTTCATCTCCACAATAGTCTTGAAAGATGCGCTAAGTCGGTCACTGGTTTTAACCCAAATTGTTCAATTTCTTTTGGAAAGAAATATGTTTATCCTCAAAGGACACAGGAAGCCTTCAGATGGTTCCCTCCATCTTCTGTGATGCTTCTTTTCCTACCTGAGTTGGAGCTTCTGTCAGTGTCTTGATTCCACCAGGCAAGGGAGATAACCCCAAAGCTGCCCATGATATAGTTCCATTCCCTATCAGAAATGTAAAGTGAAGGAAGAATTTGTCAAAACATAATTAATTAACACCTAAGAAGAAGAGACAAAGGATAAGTGATAAGAGTAGAATCTGTCTGTTTTATTTGGAATAATACTCCCTTATTTTATTTATTTATTTGATTTGATTTGTCAACCGCTTATAAGATAATAGGTCAAGTATAAACAGTGTAAGAATACAGGAAATAAGTACGAATCAATGGGGAAAATAGGACAGGGACAGTAGGCACAGTTGTGCACTTATGCACGCCCCTTCCAGATCTCTTAGGAATGGGGATAGTTTCAGGTTAAAGGAGTGGGGGTTAGAGGATCTTACTTACCTAGTAAGATGTCAGAATTTTGATCATCTTGGGAGGTTCCAAGCTCTGGAGACAGATTTGAAGGAGTCCTTCTTCCCTTGGGAAATTTTGGGATCAGGAAGGATCCTTGCCCCTAAAAGATCCAAGAAAATTGAGAGAAGCACACACAAAAATGGATTCTCATTCTCTGCTCACAAGCTTGTATCCCATGTCTATCAAAGGAGATGAAAAAGGACAATAAAATAAACTTTATAAGTACAAGTCCCAAAACTCAGAACTTCTAGTCCCGGTGACCGACAAAACCTCTGTTCCCAGTGACCAACCCAGATTGGATCCTGCAATAAAATAATTACCCTAAATGTACATCCTAGAAAGAGTATTGGTACAATTTGTCTAAAACGCTAAATCTTGTACATTGCATGCCAGAAAACTCGTGATAGAAACGGGTTCAAATTGTTTTATTACTTTGTGTACTCTTCAGAATGCCAGAGTTAAGATTCTCTCACCTGCCACTGGAGCTGCTCCTTCTGCTCCTCTGCCTGGCTCAGGAGGAAGCCTTCTGCCAGGGCCACCGCCTGGGAGCTGGTCTCTGCTCCACATTCCCGCACCCAGCCCTCCATCTCCGGGGGCAGGACAGCCAGGAATTGCTCCAGGATCACCAGGTCCAACACCTGGGCCTTTGTATGTCTTTCTGGCTGCAGCCACCCATGGCAAAAGCGATGGAGATGGCTCCAAATGTCTCGGGGCCCCTTAATTTCCTCATAGTGGATATTCCTGAAGTGCCAATGCTGGTCCTCTGAAACCATTGTCTTCTCTTCCATCATAATAGTTCCTGCTCAAATCTCCCCAAAGCTTCCTTTTCCAGTTCCCTCACCTGCTGGATATTGTGCCTCCATTTTCTAATTATTCTCTAAATGGGGCCAATGTATCTGAAATGGAACCAAAACCATCCTCAGATTAAAAAAACACGATTACTGGGACTATGCAAATACATATGCTAGTAGAAAAGCAAAATGGGTTTTCTACAGAAAACTACGAAAGACTCAAAATATCAACTCTTTTAGACCTTTTAGGGTATTTATGGATTTATTTATCTATGGATTTCTTTTCCTGACAGCAAACAAAATATTCCTGACAGCATTTTGGATCATAAATGTACATCCGTGCATTTCTGACAAAGGCATCACTCATTCATAATGTACCTAAAACGAGATGAGCAAACTATAACACCCAGTTTTACTTAACATGGAAAGGCCAAAAAAATCAGATTGTAGCTTAACACAGTTTCTTAACCTCAGCACTTTTAAAGTGTGTTGAATTCTGGGAATCGAAATCCATGCATGTTGATTGAGGAATTCTGGGAGTTAAAATCCATCCATGCTCGCTGGGGAATTTTGGCAGTCGAGGTCCATAGAACATCAAATCATAGGGCTGGAAGGGATCTCGGAGATCTTCTAGTTCAATCCTCTGCTCAGATCAGGAGAACCTTACCATCCCAGTCCAATGTGGGTCCTCTAGTCTTGAAAACCTCCAGTGATGGTGCACCCACAAGTCCAGGAGGCAAGCTGTCAAGATTAACTTCTGTTGCTGTCTTCCCTTCTAGGCTGGGCTCTCTTTTTTAACAAGCTTCCATCCATTCAGGTTGACCAACATTTGTCTGAAGGTGAGGTTCTGGGCCAGTCAGCCTCCTAAGCACAATTGATACCCACTCACAAAGCAGACTGTGCAAATGCACCCAGGCAACCACGCTGGCTTCTCCCTGCTTGGAAAACCTTATTTTCCAGCTTGGGTCTTGCAATGCAAACTCCTTCTTCTCCCCCCCCCTCCCCTCCCTACTTAGGGGCTTGCTCAGGAAGAGGGTTTAGAGGGATCCTCCTTCCTGGAGATCCTCGGTTTGTTCCTGGGGCAACACAGCTGGCGTGGAGCTCTGCTTATCCCCACTGCTTGCCANGGGGGGGGGGGGGGGGGCAGAGGAACATGGGGCCAGGGACTCCCCCACCTCACCCCGGCCAGGATTCCGAAGATTGAAGCTGGGTTGTGGCCTTTGCAAAAAAACTCTTTTGCAATCCCAGCAGGTGCATTCCACTAAAAAGAGCCCCCACCCCACTCACCAGGCAACGTCCCCTCCCCGCAAAACGCCCCCCTCGACGGCTCGATTGAAGGACGGCGAAGCCCTGGAGCAGCCAGCCCTGCCCCCCCCTTCCCTTCTCCAGCATGCAACGCGTCCTCGCCANCGGCGAAGCCCTGGAGCAGCCAGCCCTGCCCCCCCCCTTCCCTTCTCCAGCATGCAACGCGTCCTCGCCACGCATGCCCTGTTCTCGCCTGAAGCTTGAAGGCGGCTCGTCCTGCCCACAGGATTGCCCACGCCGACTCCACTGGAAAAGGCGGGAAGGGTCCAGGATGATGAGAGGGAGGAGAAATGGGATATATGAAGTCCCTTTCCTCACAGAACGTGGCTCAGGAATAAAAATACGTCTGTCAACGCCAAGGTGTGAAGGAAACACCTGAAGGCTCTGAAATCAACATTAAACTAAGATCTGAAGGGCATGAAGATTTGCCTGAAAAATTGGCGCTGTGGAGAATCTGTCGCTGCCAGAAGAGATAACAGAATAATTCAGTTGGATGGGGCCTTGTAGGTCATCTAGTTCAACACTTCCTACCCAAGAAGCTTGAAGGAACATCAAGGACGACCAGACTCTGCCAAAACTGCTGGATGTCTAACCCTGCCACAATTTTAATTCTGATAAATTCATCCCAAGGAATACCAGGGGGGCCTGGCAAAAAAAGAAAAAAAAATGAAATGAAACTGTGGAAATTAAAATTTAAAAAAAGTCCTGTTTGGGCCACGATGGTGGCTATGGCTCAGATGGGGTGAAGCAATGGGGCAGGAGAATGAAAATCCTGAAGAAAACAAAACGGAGTAGAAGGAAAATGGGAATTAAATTGGATAAGCTGCTAAAAAAATGCAAGAGTTTTTTCACCTCAGGCTTTAATACCAGGCCTAATAGAGGTGTTTACAGGTTATAATAACCATACATTTGTCTTTACTTTTACCAAGAACAGTTGCTTGAGTGTTTTTTGAGAAAATTGCTACAAGCCAGTACGCAATTGAAATATGAGTGCAAAATCTTTCAAAGCCTCATCTGCAATTTCCAATATGCCTGACAAATGATACACCAATCTTTTGGGCACCAGAGACAGGTTCAGAGGAGACAGATTTTTCTGCAGAATGGAGGGGGCATTGTTCCATACGGATGGGACTTTGCTTGTTTGCACAGCCTGGTTTCTGGCATGCTACAGACCAGTGCTGGTCAATGGACTAAGGGTTGGGAGTTGGGAATCCCTGCAATACATCACAAGAAAATAATCATATCACGTCCATTTAATTAACATTAATGATACAAACTTAAAATTCAGATTATGTTTTGATATGTCACGCTGTCAAAAAGCAATATTTTGCCCCATTCCTTGGAAAGCCTTTTTTTCTACAAATTTTTAAGGACTTCCTGCCACTGTGGTTCCTTTTTTGAAGAGACACTCTTTCTTTGAAGCTCTTTTCATATGTATATATTCATATTGTTTCTTTCCAGTGTGGATTCTTTGACAAAATAAAATGACTAATTGAAAAATCTTCAATGCTTTCTGTATCAACAATGATGGTCCCTAGTCTCAATTTTATAGCATTGTCATAAATGTGATTTATCTTTGTATCTATTTCCATACAAAGCACCAAAAAAACTATTTGATTCTCTTTTGATCCTGTTTGGTCACAACGACCTGGATTATGGCAGATTCAGAAGAATAGGATTTCTTGCTCACATTCTTGAAGTTTTCTCACTTGCTTTAGTCACCGAACAATATTTCCAAATGTCTCTTTCCTCAGTTCATCTTTGTTTGTGACATCAGCATGCTGGACTCATTTTAATTCTCCTTTTTTTCTCCTTTTTTTTCCCTTACTAAGGGCAAAAAGAAAGAAGGTCATGAGAAATTCAAGCACCAACTTTCTAAGTTCCCCTTTTCAACTCAGTATCACCAACTTCCTCTTCCCCCTTTTTCATTCATTACAATTTGATTGAAACTTAAATGACATTTGCATTTGCTTATTCGCTCACTCATCTTTACTGAGCCATTTCCAATTTTTTATAAAAATACATGAGTGTTTTCTTTCCCCTGCCCACATAAAAAGAGTGAAAGATAAAACAGAATCCTAATAGGATTATATAAAGGAAGGAGACATCACAACACAGAATGGGACTGGAAATATGTTGAATTTTAATCTACACATTTCCTACATTGCAGCAAGCAAAATTGCAAGCAATTTTGTTAAATCTCTATCTTGTAGAAGTGTATTGGCATTGGGGGATACAGTTCCTTTCAATGACTCAGTGAAATACAACTCCCTAACAATGGTGGGATTCAATTTTTTTTACGACCGGCTTGGTAGGTGTGGCAGGGGAAGGATACTGTAAAATCTCCAGTCAGAGGTGGTATCTGCTGGTTCTCTGAACAACTCAAATTTTCTGCTACCTATTCTCCAGAACTGGTCAGAATCATCTGAATACTATGTCTGCTCCCTAATATTTGTCTGAACACATTTCTTCCACAGCTAACGTGGAAGCAGCCAGCTAATTGGGGGCAACAGAAGTAAAGGTCAAATAATATATAAGCCTGAACAAACCATTCATAAACTGGCATGGTATAAGACCTTGACATGCTTACAAACATGCATACTTTGGATTTTGAAACAAAAGTGGAAGTCTTAAGCACCTGATTCTCAAAAAAAAATTTATCCTATTAACCTGAAACAATATTGGGGCCTTAAATGACAGAACCTTCAAAAGTCACTTATTTCAAACTATTAACAGTCCAGTTTATACTGCTTTCCTTGCTAAATGCTGTGAATATTCTTCGTTAGGATCAGATTTGAAGGGGCAGAATTTACAGAGCAAGGGTATCAAACTCGCGGCCTGTGGGACGGATGTGTCCCTCCCTGGCCACGCCCACCCCATTTTAGTCAGGGGGAAAAAGTCACAGTACATCACGTGATAACGTGACGATGTGAGTTTGACACCTCTGTTATGGAGGAAGTGGTGTTTCCAATTCTGCATAAGAAATATAGCACATATATGGACTGAATTAAATCAATATGACATTTACATGGGTATTTACCTGAGTGGATTCTTAAATGGGAGGTCAGGTGACTTTTCCTCTGGAACCTCTTTCCACAATCAGTGCATTCAAATGGCTTCTCTCCTGTGTGGATTCTTTTATGGGACTTAAGAGATCCACTATAACGGAAACTCTTTCCACACTCCAAACACTCATATGGTGTTTCTCCTGTATGAACTCTTTTATGAACGGTAAGACAACTATTTTCACGGAAACTCTTTCCACACTCCATGCACTTGTATGGTTTTTCCCCTGTGTGAATTCTTTTATGGGCAGAAAGGGAAGTACTACTCCAAAAACTATTTCCACACTTCATGCATTGATATGATTTCTCCCCTGTGTGGGTTCGTCTATGAATAACAAGATATTTATTTTCACGGAAGCTCTTTCCACAGTCCTTACATATATATGGTTTCTCTCCTCTATGGATCCTTTCATGAATAACAAGAGATGTATTTCCACTGAATCTCTTCCCACACTCTTTGCATTTATACGGCTTCTCCCCTGTGTGGACTTTGTTATGAGAAATGAGTTGGTTCCTACATCTGAAGTCCTTGCCACACTCCATGCATTTATAGGGTTTCTCTCCCAAGTGGATCCTGAGGTGGGAAGTAAGAGTTCCATTGTGACGGAAACTCTTTCCACACTCCAGGCATTTGTACGGCTTTTCCCCTGTGTGAATTCTTTTATGAATAGTAAGACACCTTTTTTCATGGAAACTCTTTCCACACTCTGTGCACTTGTATGGCTTCTCCCCCGTGTGGGTTCTTTTATGAACAGTAAGAGATTTATTTTCACGGAAGCTTTTTTCACAGTCCTTGCATTTATATGGCTTCTCCTCTGTATGGATCCTTTCATGAACAGTAAGCAACTTGTTCTCATGGAAGTTCTTACCACAGTGTTTGCAACTGTATGGCTTCTCCCCTGTATGGATCCTTTCATGAATAATAAGAGGCGTGTTTCTGTGGTAGCTTTTTCCACACTCTTTGCATTTATATGGCTTTTCCACTGTGTGGAATTTCTTATGAGAAAGGAGGTGGCTGCTGCTTCTGAAGTTCTTGCCGCACTCCAAGCACTTGTATGGTTTTTCCCCTGTGTGAATTCTTTTATGAATAGTAAGAGACTTATTTTCACGGAAGCCTTTTCCACAGTCCTTGCATATATATGGCTTCTCTCCTGTATGGATCCTTTCATGTACAATGAGGGATTTATTCTCACTTAAGTTCTTTCCACAATACTTGCATTTATATGGTTTCTTCTTCAATAAGACTCTCTTATGGCATGTTAGAGATGTCTCTTTGCTGAAGGTTTTTCCATATTCCATACCTTTATATGGTTTTTCTCCCAGCTTGATTCTTTCACATGGAGGAGTGAAAGTCTGAGTATAAGAAGATTCGTCATTCTGATATACATCCTGCTGTCCTCTAATGTGAACTCTATAATCTTTGCTGAAATCAGATATGTCTTGGAATATTTCAACATTTTTCTTCCTTCGTCCTTTGTTATCCTCTTGAACAAGAAAGTCTTGAACTTGAAGGTACTGAAAAATGAAGCTTTCTCCCATATGGCTTTGTTCTGTTTGAATCTTCTTTTTTCCTTCCTTCTGACTGATTGTTTGGCATGGTTCCTTGTCATTTTCATTATCCTGTCCATTAACACCTTGAGAAAAAAAAAAGAAAATGAAAATCATGTGAAATTAATCAAGAAAATATAGGAAGCAATTGTGAATGTTCAAGACAATAGTATTTTTAAAAGCTGTTCTACTGATCTAAAGTAAGGATCTTCAAACTTGGCAAGTTTAAGACTTGTGGACTTCAACTCCCAGAATTCTTGAGCTATCATGACTGGAAGAGGAATTCTGGGAATTGAAGTCCACAAGTTTTTTTTCCGAAGAGTTTTTTATTTAAAGTCCACAAGTCTTAAAGTTGCCAAGTTTGAAGACCCCTGATCTAAAGCTTCATATGATCAAAAAATCTAAAGCTTCATATGATCAAATTCATATATCTAAAATATCATGGATTAGAAAGGAATATTTTCTGCATTCTGAGCAGGAGAAACCTGTTGCCTTTCTTTCTTTCTCTATATAGATTCTTATCAAATCACTGGAGGAGTTAAGTGGTGTGAAAAACAGGAAACAAAGTTTATTTTAGCAGTGCCAATTATGTGATTCAAACGTAATAAATGCTTCTTTAATTTTCCACACTGTATTTTATTCGTTCCTACTTATCTTATTTACCATTTGCTATTCTTCCTCCTTTTGGGAAAGCCACATGGTTGTTAGAAAAATAATTACATTAGTTGACTGATTCGCTTAAAATTACATCTTTGCACAGAGAAATCCTGCTGCAGAATGCCAAAATCTACAATTACAGACTAAAAGATCAAGCCTCGTGGTATAATCGGAACAATCTGGAACTGAACACACTCAAAACCATAGAAATGGTAGTGGACTTTAGGAGAAACCCTCCCATACTACCACCTCTTATAATACTAGACAACACAGTATCAACAGGAGAGACCTTCAAATTTCTAGGTTCTAACATATCTCAAGACTTAAAATGGACACCGACACATAACATTAAAAACTTCATCCAAAAAGCACAACAAAGAATGTTCTTTTTGCGCCAACTCAGAAAGCTCAAGGTGCCCAAGGAGCTGCTGATCCAGTTCTACAGAGGAATGACTGAGTCTATCATCTGCACCTCTATAACTATCTGGTTTGGTTCTGCAACCCAACAAGACAGACACAGACTTCAAAGGATAATTAGGACTGCAGAAAAAACAATTACTACCAACCTGCCTTCCATTGAGGATCTGCATACTTCACGAGTCAAAAAGAGGGATGTAAAAATATTTACACACCTCTCACATCCTGGACATAAACTGTTTCAACTTCTACCCTCAAAACGATGCTATAGAGCCCTGCACACCAGAACAACTCGACACAAGGATGGTTTTTCCCGAACGCCATCCCTCTGATAAACAAATAATTCCCTCAACACAATCCAACTATTTACAAAATCTGCATTACCATTACTATTAATCTTCTCATCGCTCCTTATCGCCCATCCCCTCCCACTTGTGACTGTATGACTGTAACTTTGTCGCTTGTATCCTTATGATTTTATATTGACTGTTTCCTAGTATGATTTGATTGCTTATTGTACCCTTTTACTATTATTAAATGTTGTACTTTATGATTCTTGACTCTTAATGAATGTATCTTTTATGTACACTGAGACCAAATGCACCAAAAACAAATTCCTTGTGTGTCCAATCATACTTGGCCAGTAAAGAATTCTATTCTGTTCTATTCAAAGAAAAAAGGGGTATGAATCCAACAGACCAGTTGGCAAAGCACCAGCACTTCATTAGACAAATGGGTGTCTCTGCCTATGAAAAGGAGTAGTTAAGGAGATTTGATGTCAGACTAATATCACTGAGATCTAAAGCTAGGATGAGAGTCTGTTGCAGGGGTGGTATTCAGCAGGTTCTGACCAGTTCTGGAGAATCGGTAGCGGAAATTTTGAGTAGTTCAGAGAACTGGCAAGTACCACCTCTAATTGGCCCCACCCCCATTTATTATCTCCCTCCCAAGTCCCAGCTGATTGGTTGGATCTTCTTTTATTGCCCTGCACAGGAGAACCGAGCTGAAAAGCAGGTTAGTGGGATGGAGAGGAAATCAGAATTTCTCCAGCTCCAACCAAAGGACGGTGTTAGTAGCTATTTCTTAATATGTATTGTGTGACTACTTCTTGTCTGTTATTTCAGATTATTTTCCTTGGTTGATTCTTTACTTTCTTTTTAGTCTAGTTCTTTTTAGTCTCGTCTGTTACTGAGTGGTGGGATTCAATTTTTTTTACTACCGGTTGCTTGGTGGGTGTGGCAAGAGAACGATACTGTAAAATCTCCATTCCCTCCCCACTCCTGGGGGAAGGTTACTGCAAAATCCCATTTTCTACTCTTTCCAGCTAGGAGGCAAGGTCTATCACCATGCTTTAGTAAGGAAAAGGTGGTTACATGTGACCCCTCAATATATGAATGCAGAGCTCAGGGCTTACTCAAAAAGGCCACGTTTCTTGAGATTTCCAGCATGACTTCTCCATGAAGGGCTTTCTGGTTGGGATCCAGCTGAGACCACTCCTCCTTGGAGAAATGCACAGCCAGGTCCTCCAAGGACTGAAGATCCTGAAAAAAGAAAAATAATTTCCTTATTCACGTAGAATTTGCATATACAGAATAATAGAGTTGGAAGGGACCTTAGAGGTCTTCTAGTCCAACTCCCTGCTCAGGCAGGAAACCCCATACCATTTCAGACAAATGGTTGTCCATTTTTTTCTTAAGAGCTGTCAGGATTCCGGCAGTTACCTCCCATTTAAATCATGAGTCTCGAGCCAAACTTCCAAAACTTCAAAAGGATTTATTGGGAGTTAACATGGCTAGCATTGCCTGGGTGCAACTGATTCTGAGGCACATCATTAATTGTCACCCTTGACCCTGGTTTTCCCCCATCCCCTGGGTGGATCGTAATTCATATTCTCCAATGGGACACATCCATAGCTAAAAGTCATCAATCATGCTCTCCAGTTAGAATTTTGCACTGCTAAAACTTCAGTCACCTAATTATTATCGTTGAAAACATTTATGGAATGCAGTTTCGGCTTTGCAAGCTGCCGCATTGCTCCCTCCTCCTTTTCTGTTGGCAACTCTAAAAAGACCATAGAAATATTTTTATGAGTTGACATTTCCTGTGTTGGAGCATTCATAACTTCTGGAGGCAATTTGTTCCACTGATTGTTCTAACTGGCAGGAAAATTCTCCTTAGTTCTACTGGTAGGTTGCTTCTTTTCTTGATTAGTTTCCACCCATTGCTTCTTGTCCTGCCTTTTGGTGCTTTTGGAGAATAGCTTGACTCCCTCTTCTTTGTGGCAACCCCTGAGTTATCAGAAGGCTGCTATCATGTCTCCCCTAGTCCTTCTTTTCATCAAACTAGCCATACCCAATTCCAGCAACCGTTCTTTATGTGTTTTAGCCTCCAGTCCCTTAATCATCTTCATTGCTCTTCTCTGCACTTTTTCCAGAGTCTCAACGTCTTTTTTACATCGTGGCGACCACAACTGGATGCAATATTCCAAGTGTGGTCTTACCAAGGCATTAACACTCAACGTGATCTTGGTTCTCTTCTGTACTTCACAAATCCCAGAAAAGGGCTATTTTTCTGGTCTTTACAAAATAAAGAGGGGTTTTTTTGTGGGGGGGAGGGTCTTCTCCAATATTTCACCCAACCAACTTTGAGGCCAATTTGAGAATTTGAGGTTCGCTGAGAAACCAATCCTGCCACATTCAAATGCTGGGAGAACTCCGAACTCATCAAGGGTTTTATGTACGCCATCAACATGCAGATGACAGGCAGCCAAATTCCATAGGAATCTCTTGGTGCTGAAACTGCAGAGGTAGGCTAATCAGTGGTTTGAACCCAAATTTCTCCATCCTGAACTCCAGTATCCTACACCAAGCCCCTGAAAAACACCTCTTATGTTTCTCCTCTTACTTGAGCTGGAGTTTCAGCTGCTTTTTGGGGTCCACCCGAAGAAGGAGACATTCCTGCAAATGACAATGACAATATGATACTCCCTGGGAGAGAGAAAAAAGCGATAGAAGAATTTTTAAAAGCATCATTAATAAAACATGGAGAGATACCACAGACAATCTCACTTCTTTTACCTCTTGAAGTGTCCTGATTTGGAACATCCCGAGTGATCCCTCGGAAAAGCGGCTGCTCGGAAGGATGTGTTGAATTTCTGCCTTCCTCATGATGCCCCGTCATTACTCCTGGGACCTGAAGTACCAGGAGGAGCAAAGAAAAGGAATGACGGGAACAGTACACTGGAACAGTTGGATTCTCTTCTCTACCGTATTATGAGCCGTGGTGGTACAATGGTTAAATTGCAGTACTGCACACTGACTCTGCCCACTGCCAAGAGTTTGATCCTGACCATTTCAAGTTTGACTCAGTTTCCCATCCTTCCGAGTAAAACGAAGACCCAGATTGTTGGAGGCAATAGGAAGATTCTGTGAGCCGCTTAGAGAAGGCTGTAAAGCACTATGAAACGGTATATAAACCTAAGTGCTATTGCTACTCGTAACTTCGAGCATGCCTCTGGCTAGGACAGAGGTGTCAAACTCGATGTCAGGGCTCCGACAATCCGCCCTCATTCAAATCATGAGTCTCTAGCCACATCTCTCAGAGTTTAAAAAAGTCACTTATTAGGAATAAACATGTCAGTGTTAGCTGACAACCAGCCAGTCTGAGACACACCATTCATCTCCCACTTGACCCTGGTCTTCCCCCACCCCTGGATGTATATTCTCCAATGGGACACATCCATAGCCAAGAGTCATCAATTATGCTCTGCAGTAATAATCTTGTGTGCCAAAAGCTTCAGCCGCCTAGCAATTATCTATGAAAACATTTGAGATATTCATTACTTCCCCCACTCCCTTTCTGCTGACAACTCGAAAAGACCAGAGAAATATTTTTGAGTTGACACTCGATTTCATTGAGGGCCACATCAGCATTGTGTTGGACTTCGGAGGGCCAGGATAAGAGTAGTGGGTCAGGATAGTAGGGTGGCAATGGCCAGCTTGCCGTCACTCATTGATACGCTGTTTTTGGCTGTGACAGCCTCCTACAGCCCTCTGCCAGCGAAAATGGACCCGCCCCCCATGAGCGTGGCCCTTCTGAGCTCCGTTTTCACTGGCAGAGGCACCGCGGGCCGGTCCTCCGCTGTTTCCTGGGTGGCATCATGGACCAGATCTAAGCACCCAGCGGGCCGGATCTGGCCCCCAGGCCTTGAGTTTGACACTCCTGGGCTACAAGAAGGTAACCAAACAATCATTCAACTACAGAAGAACAAGCAACATATAAATATAGCAGTGATGGGATTCACATTTTTTTCTACTACCGGTTCTGTGGGTGTGGCATGGCTTGGTGGGCATGGCAGGGGAAGGATACTGCAAAATCCCATTCCGTCCCCACCTCACTAACCTGCTTTCCAGTTCTGTTCTCCTGTACAGGGCAACAAAAGAAGACCCAACCAATCAGCTGGGACGTGGGAAGCAGAGAATAGATGGGGCGGGGCCAGTCAGAGGTGGGATTTGCCGGTTCTTCAAACTAATCAAAATTTCTGCTACCGGTTCTCCAGAACTGGTCAGAACCTGCTGAATACCACTTCTGAAATATACCCTTCTAATATTAACTGCAGAAAACCGAAACATTGTTTATAATATTAAAATTTATTTAGAATTTTCCAAAACAATGTTGTCTCACCGGCCACTCGACCTGCTCCTTCTCTCCTTCCACTTGGCTCAGGAGGAAGCCTTCGGCCAGGGCCACCGCCTGGGAAGTGGTCTCTACTTCACACTCCCGTACCCAACTCTCCATCTCAGGGGGCAAGAGGGCCAGGAGCTGTTCCAGGATCACCAAATCCAGCATCTGAGCCTTCGTGTGTCTCTCTGGCTGTAGCCACTGGCGGCAAAGATGGTGGAGGTGGGTGCAAATTTCTCGGGGACCCTTAGACTCTTGGTACTGGATGCTCCTGAACAGCCTGCGCTGGATTTCTGAACTGATAGCTTTCTCCTTCAGGATCTTCTGCTTGGTTCCTCCCCAGTTTTCCATATATTTCCCTTTCCCAGGTCCCTTGTGTGCTGGGTGCTGTATCTCCATTTCTTCTCTCTTTTCCAACAACGCTCCAAACTTCTGTCTTCAGCTCTCTTTGCTTATCAGACACCGGTTGTCCTTCAATTATTATTATCTCTCATTTATTCCTTCATACAGCTATGAGAAAAGAATAGAATACTTGATTGGCCAAGTGTGATTGGACACAGAAGGAATTTGTCTTGGTGCAAATGCTCTCTCAGTGTACATAAAAGAAAAGATACTTCTGTCAAGAGTCAAGGATCATCAGGTACAACACTTAATAATAGTTATAGGGTACAATAAGTAATCAAATCATACCAGGAAACAGTCAATATAAATCGTAAGGGTACAAGCGACAAAGTTACAGCCATACAGTCACAAGTGAGAGAGGATGAGCAATAAGGAGTGATGAGAAGATTAATAGTAATAATAGTGCAGACTTTGTAAATAATTGGATTACCGTGTCACAGGAAGAAACCTCTTATATTCTCCTGAAACATAGCAAAAATATTTATTGATTTCATTTATGCATTCCATTGATAAGGTTGCCCAATTCCATGGTGAACCTGGGCAGATTCAATTTTTTTACAATCGGTTCTGTGGGCGTGGCTTGGTGGGCGTGGCAGGGGAAGGTTACTGCGAAATCCCATTCTCTCCCCACCCCACTAACCTGCTTTCCAGCTCCATTCTCCTGTGCAGGGCAACCAAAGAAGACCCAGCCGATCAGCTGGGACTCGGGAGGCAGAGAAGGGACAGGGTCAGGGTCAGGGTGGTATTTGCCGGTTCTCCGAACTGCTCAAAATTTCCGCTACCGGTTCTCCAGAACTGGTCAGAACCTCCTGAACATCCACCTCTGAACCTAAATCATAAAGTTTCTGTATTATCAAAAAATGTAAGTTAAAAAAAAAAAAACCAAAGAAGACCATTCATTAGATCCATCAGTCAGTTGAACTTAAGGCTGGGGGTAAGGGCTAAATTTTAATAAAGGTAGTCCTCAACTTACAACTGGTTATTTAGTGACTGTTCAAAGCTGTAACAATACTGAATAAAAGTGACTTATGACCATTTTTTACACTTACGTCCATTGTGTCATCTCCAGGGTCACACGATCAAAATTCAGATGCTTGACATCTGATTCATATTTATGATGCCTGCAGTGGTCCCCTTTTGCGACCAACAAAGTCAATGGGGGAAGCCAGATTCACTTTATGACCAGGTTACTCATTGAACCAATGCAGTGATTCACTTAACAACTATGGTAAAAAAAGTCATAAAATGGGGCAAACTCCCTGAACAAATGTTTCACTTAGCAACATCAATTTTGGGCTCAATTGTGGTCGAGGACTACCTGTGGTTTCCAGAAAGAGACATAAAAAGATGCTTTCAATTACACATCTGAGAAGGGAAGGAAAATAAATGTCAGAATTACAGAGATTTATTTTTTTAATCATTCATTCCTTCATTCATTCGTACATACATACATTCACATTTTTGGACCTCCTATAAGTTGAGGACTACCTGTATTATTTTTGTTCATATTTTATATAGTTTGGTTGGTATGGCCACCCTTCTAAGCGACTCTGGACCCTATAAACTAACTTTCATGCTCAACATCAAATGTTCAAATGCTTCTGAAAAAGTATGGCTTTAAAAATGTGATCTTGTTAAACTTTTAAAACATTGCAAAGAACAGTTTTTTTGAAACCTGAATTATTAATTTCCAATATAATATCTAAACAACAGTAACAATATTATTGTGTGGGACACTATATTTTAAAAAACAATTCTGACCCATTATATGAATAGAACCATATAATGAAAAGGGAGGGAAGGAGGGAGGGAGGAAGGAAGGAAGGAAGGAAAACATGTTAGAATAGAATAACAGAGTTGAAAGGGAGCTTGGAGGTCTTCTAGTCCAACCCCCTTGCTTAGGCAGGAAACCCTACACCACTTCAGTCAAATGGTTATCCAGCATCTTCTGAAAAACTTCCAGTGCTGGAGCATTCACAACTTCTGTAGACAAGTTGTTCCACCGATTAAATGTTCTATCAGGAAATGTCTCCTTAGTTCTAAGTTGCTTAATTTCCACCTGTTGCTTCTTGTCCTGCCTTCTTGTGCTTTGGAGTATAGCTTGACTCCCTCTTCTTTGGGGCAGCCCCTGAGATATCACAACACTACTAGCATGTCTCCCTTACTCCTTCTTTTCATCAAACTAGACATATCCAGTCCCTGCAACAGTTCTTCATATGTTTTAATCTCCAGTTCCCTAATCATCTTTGTTGCTTCTTCTCTACACTCTTTCTAGAGTCTCAACATTTTTTTTACATCGTGGCGACCAAAACTGGATGCAGTATTCCAAGTGGGGCCTTACCAAGGCATTATAAAGTGGTATTAACACTTCAAGTGACCTTGACTCTATCCTTCTATTTATGCAGCTGAGAACCGAGTTGGCGTCTTTGGCAACTGCTGCAAACTGCTGGCTCATATTTAAGCGATTGTCCACTAGGACTCCGAGATCCCTCTCACAGTTTACTACTATTGAGCAAGGTACCACATATATTGTACCTGTGCATTTGATTTTTCTTGCCTAAATATAGAACCTTACTTTTTTCACCATTAAATTTCATTTTGTTCGTATTATTGCTAGTTTTGCTTTATAGTTATATGATGTAGTTATCCTCCCACCAGCCTCTGGGAAGTTAAAATGCAATGGAGGCAGTTTCATTCTACCTTTGTCCTTTGTATTCTCTCTCATTCTCCCCTACTCACAGCCAGCAGCTCCTCCCATCAGCCTCTGGGAAGTTAAAAACATCTCTTATTTGTCTCTTGAGAAACCTATATGCAGGTCAAGAAGCAACAGTGAGAACTGGACACGGAACCACTGATTGGTTCCAAATTGGGAAAGGACTCCAGCAAGGCTGTATATTAGGGGTCCCCAAACTTGGCAACTTTTAAGACTTGTGGACTTCAACTCCCAGCTGGGAGTTGAAGTCCACAAGTCTTAAAAGTTGCCAAGTTTGGAGACCTCTGCTGTATACTATTGCCCTGCTTATTTAATTTATATGCAGAGCATATTACAAGAAAGGCAGGGCTAAATGAGTCACAAGCTGGAATTAAGATTGCTGGGAGAAATATCTACAACCTCAGATGATGCAGATGATACCACTCTAATGACAGAAAGTGAAGAGGAACTAATGAGCCTCCTCGTGTGGGTGAAGGAGGAGAGTGCAAAAGTTGGCTTGAAACAAACTCAACATTAAGAAAACTAAGATCATGGCATCCAGTTCTCTCAATTCCTGACAAATAGATGGGGAAGAAATAGAGGGAGTGACAGCTTTTATTTTCCTGGGCTCCAAGATCACAGCAGACGGGGACTACAGCCGAGAAATTAAAAGATGCTTCCTCCTGGGGAGGAAAGTGATGGCAAAGCTGGACAGCACACTAAAAAGCAGAGGCCTCACCCTGCCAACAAAAGTGCGTATTAATCAAGGCTATGGTTTTCCTAGTTGCAATGTATAGCTGTGAAAATTGGACCATAAGAAAGGCTGAGCGCCAAAGAATTGAGGCCTTTGAACTGTTGGAAGTTAAAACCCACCCCTCTCCTAAGGAAAATGAAATTTTAGGATATACTAAAATATGGTATATTTTAGGATATACTAAAAAGGCAGAATATTTCTCCTAAAAAGAAAAATAGAAACTCGAAGAGGTAGAAACTTATGCCCACCCACCCCCACCGGCCAGTCTATTTTAGATAGGCATAAAACCAAGGGACTCTCAGCATCTCTTCCCTATTTTTCTGCTCAGGAACCCATCTTGTTCACCAATAAGCCATCTTTCCCAGCGGTCACCATGTTTCCAGTGTCTTTCTTCCCCACTTGGAACTGAAGCCAAAAAGATATTTCTTCCAACACAACTACACTCCTGCGAGTCCCTTGGACTGCAAGGTGATCGAATCGGTCAGTCCTAGAGGAAATGCTCTTTAGAAGGCCAGATCCTGAATAGAATCGATAGAATAATTCTTTTATTGGCCAAGTGTGATTGGACACCCAAGGAAGATGAAACTCAAATACTCTGCTCACCTAATGAGAAGGAAGGACATCACAAAGATCTACTCCAGGTAGAGCTATCATAGGAATTGCCCAAAGCCCTTTCCTTACATCATCATCCAGATGATGAGAAGAGCCCTAATGCTGGGAAAGATTGAGGGGAATAGAAGGAGGGGACGGCAGAGAATGAGGTTATACAGATACAGATTAACAGTGTTGGAAGGGACCTTGGAGGTCATCTAGTTCAACCCATCCAACCAACACCATTTTTGACCGATGGCTGTCCAGTCTTTTCTGGATGGAGTCACTGTGAATTTAAATCGACTCCAGATGATGGTTGAGGACAGAAAGGTGTGGAGGAACGTTGTCCATGGAGTCGTGATGGATCAGGCACGACTTTGCAACTAACAGCAAAGTTTTTTAGGGGGGGGGGGAAAC
>BHFT01018734.1:31253-43128 GCA_004320025.1 Laticauda laticaudata | reverse complement strand
AAGAAGAGATAGCCCAAGCCGCGGCCGACAGATTTCAGTTATTGATGCTTGTGTGACCCAATCTGCCGAAGGTTGCTGCAACTCCTTGTGGAATGAGCTGTTATGCCCTTAGGCACCTGGCAGAGATTGGGTCTGATATGTTTTGTTATTGCAGCCCATATCCAGCGGCCCTATCGTTGATGGTGAGACCTATGCAAACCTTGAGTAATTGGGCTTGAACGAACACATATAAGCCTCCAAAATTTCTAAAAAACCCCCTGTACGCTTGAATATAGAATTCCGCCACATGCACGCCTCAACATCAAACTTATGCCATTTGTCTTTCCATTCCCTGGTGATGGACTGGGGCAAAAATTTGGAAAGAATAAGCCTCTGTGCTCTAATGAAAGGCCGAATTGACCTTGGGCATAAATGTGAGATTGGGGCGAAGAACCACTCAATCCCGCATGAAAATGCCAGAGATCTTCGTCTGATGGACCAAGGCTGCAATTCTGAACACGATGAGCGGAAAGTGATCACTACACAGGGAAAACTACTTTGTATGTCCAGAAATTGAGAACTTGACGTTTTTCAAGGTCTCCAAAAGGTCCCCTAGTCAGAGCCACAGGGGCCTTGATAAGGTTCCCCAGATGGGATAACGGTGCACTGCTCAAGGGCGTTATAATTGGAGGCTTCCTCGAGGGAAAACCTTTAATGATGATATGAAAGAGAACTGAGGCCTCGCAAGTGAGAAACTGGATGCAAGGCCGCCACTGCTTGAGTGACAAATCCCTTATAAAAGTCCTCCTTAAAAAACTCTAGAGTCTGAGCGACAGAGGGGAGGCAGGAATCAATTTGATAACTTACTTACAAAACCTTTTGCAGAAGGTGGACCATGTGGGTGTAAATGCGAATTGTGAGGGCGTCTGGCAACTAGATAGTGTCGATAACCCATTGGAGAGCTTCCGCCCTTCCAAACCTCCGCTCAACCCTCCAGACGGTCAATTGTAACCCATTGAGAGTCCGGATGTTGAAGGGGCCCACTGAGTTAATGAGATTCTGGTGTGACGGAATTTCCAGGGGGGAGCTACAAGAGACTGCGGAGGTCCTTGCGAACCAATAGCCTCTGGCCAGTAAGTTGCTACTAGAAGTATTCCCACTATCTTGTTAGTAACTTTCTTGGTGACCTTGGGAACCAGCAGAAGTGGAGGAATACATACAGGAGAATCTGGGGCCAACTACAGCGGAGTGAAGTTGAAATTCTCCCCCCTTGGGATGGGTACCTGGAAAAAAATCTATCGGGACGCTGGAGCAGTTTGAGAGGGAAAGCAAACATAGGTCCCACCACTGGCTGACCAAATGTCCGTGCCGCTTCTTGAAAACAGAGATGGGTTGAAGACCACTCCATTGGATCTATGGGTGGCCTCTTAGCCAGTCTGGCCTGTGCATTTGACAGACCCCGAAATTGTGGTTCTGCCTGATGGAAAGTATGTTGTTCCTCTGCCCAGCGACACAGGCCGCTCCGCTTCCCCGCATTAAGCTACTTCCGATTGGCGGTGCCTCCCCTGCTTTGTTATGTGAGCTTTGACTGTTACATTGTCCTGTCAGTATCAGTAATGTGCTGAACTGGCGTTACCTGGGGAAGAAGTTGCGAAGGGCCCGGTGTATTGTTGCGAAATTCCAAGCCAGTTTAATGCTACACGATGGTACTGTCCACAGACCAATCTGCCTTGGGGTTGAGAGCGACTGAACGGAGCTCCCCATCCAAAACAGACTGGCATCTATGGTGAATGGTGAGCTTTTGTGGCTCCTTGAAGAGACAGCCTCTGTTGATAACCGGGTTGGACCACCAGAGAGAGACATGAGAAAAACCTTTGGGTGGAACCCCTGACTTTGTGTTTTGGAAAAGTTGCTTCGGCGGATTGCTGGTACGGTGGCAGGAAACCATGGAGGATCTAGTGTGAAGGCATCCCCAAGTAAAAAAGAAATTAAATGAGGATAATTTTGCCCAACAATTTGATAGGTCCCATGACGAACACCTTCTCAAAGCAACCTGATCTCTTAACCAAATTTTTGAATGCTATTTTAGTCTATCTGGTGACAGATAAACCTTGCCTTCCACGATGATCGCCCCTAAATGGATTTAATCCGAGTCGATGGGGGGTTAATTGACTCTTCTTCCAATTTAATTAAGAAGCATGCTCTAGTAAGGGATAGTAATGTGTTCTGAGTGTCTATGACTATGAGCGGAAAAGAAGATAAAAAATCAAAATATCATCAAGATAAACGCTGGAGGCGTACCGGATGTTCCTGAGGTGGGTCGCTATCAACACGCGAGGCCTTGGTGAAGGTCCTGGGGGAAGGAGGCCTAATAATCCGAATGGAAGGGCCACAAATTCAAAGATAGTGGTTAATTTGTAGCAGAATCTCAGAAATTTATAATGGAAAGGGCCAAATATCAAATATGACAAGTAACCGCCTCCGCACAAATTTATGGGCATGAGCACGTCTCCCTTCCTGATACCCAGTAATTAATTAATTAGAGGTAATGCATTTTAAATTTCGATATTACTAAGAACAAGTGGGACGTTTCAAATCTAATATCGCTCTTCCATCCCCTTCCAAATATTTTTAATTTTTTTTTGCACAACGAAAAGAATGGTGAATAAAAACTAACTTTGTCCTCTTGATTGGGTCGCTACTGGTTGGATGGCTCGTATATCCAGTTATTATGTTGGATAGCGGAATCCATGAGATAAATGGCTTGACCGGGTCCTCTGGAAGGAGGGTAATGACATGAAGGGATCCTGGAGAATTGGATCTAACCTTCCAAGCGCGAGGCCAAATCTAACTGTATCCCTGACCAGGTGTCAGAGGTAGAGGAGTCCCTTGGTCAGTGAAATAACTTAAAGACGTTTGGCCAATAGGAATTGGGTCCCAGGAGTTATCTTGGTCACTGAAGAGCTGCTCCCCTGCTCCCGATAGGGATCTTTTGGATTGACCATCCCTTCTACCTCTTGTCCACTGAGACGGACCTATCTTGGTTGTTTTTGTCCTGGTCTAACTGCTGGGGGTCTTGGTATCTGGAAAGAGAAGGATCCCCGGAATAGAAAGATCGAAAAAGATCCCCTCTTGAAAGAACTGGGGGCCTTCCTAGAGATCTGACTTCTGAAAAATGCCAAGCTTGGATTTGTGTTTGAAGTCGGCTGCCAGTGGTCTTACCATAGTAAGCATATGCGCTGTGGAACAATGCGAGGGTAAAATAGCCCTTGCTGAAAACTTGACTGCATCATAAGGTAAGCATCGGCAGAGAATTCCAGCAGTTGCCGTAAGGTTGGCGATGTCTTGGTGCGCCCTGGATGTTAGAAGAAGGAACAATGTTGTATTCAAAAGACGAAGCCATCTAAAGATGACCGCGTTGGAAGAAGGAGGCGGATCTGAAATAGCCCACGCATTCAGACTGATGAGCTCCTGCGTAGGGCCAGCTCGACCTGTTTTTCCTCCGGGCTTTTAAGCCTCCAGTGCCTCCTGGGATAGACAGGGACACTAAATCCACTACGGCTCGTTTAGCCCTCGGAAGTCCCAGAAAACTTTGCAAATTGCCAGGGTCCAAGTTAAGTATTTCCTATCCTGTCCAGTTGGGAAGCCCAACTGTTCTGCACTAGGTCCGAAATATGGGTGGGACTGGAATTACCCTGTGCTTCAACTACCGGTTGGTTGAAGAACATGTCCTCTGGTCCTTCCCCCCCTGAAGGGTTTTCAGGTGTATCAGAAGGTTTTTTTGGCCTTGTTTAGGCCTGCAATGTTCTTTGTTGTCCTTAAAAAGAGAGATTTGAACAGCTGTGGCCGTAAATAATGCCTGTAAAAGCAGGCTGGTCAAAGAAATAAAGACCTTCAAATCCTCAGACATTTCCCCTTCTAAGGGGTCTGCCTCTGACAGGGGCCGCTATCCTGCATTGATCCCACTTGACTCGGCCATTTGAAAAGATTTGATCTACTTCCTCCTCCTTCCTCCGGCCCTTGAGAGGGGTCTCCCCCTGTAAATGTACGCTTGGGACTGATGTTGTTCCGACCTGGTCAAGTGACCTCAGAGTGAGGCTACTTGGTCAGTATCTATAGGGTAACGTCCCTGGAACATTACAATGTTGAAACCCTTCTGGCAATCTCCTTTGGCGATAGCCATCTCCCATCCAGGCCCTTCCAATCCTTTCTGGAAACCTCCTCAATGAAAGCTGTCCACCCTGCGAAGGAACCAGCAGGCTGTCGGATGTGAATGTGGCTTCAAGGGGCCATCTGGGTTGGTGTTCCCAAGACACTTGAGCCTGTTGTCCCCTTGTGAAGAGGGGGCACTATTAGATAACAGCGTGGACCCTCGTTCGAGAGGCGCCTGGTCTATTTGCTATTGTAAAGGCCCTATGGCGCCTTATAGGCATCCTTTTCTGAGACTTTAGAATTTCACTGTGTTTTTGATTTGGCTTTTGCTTCAAGCAAGGTGCCTGAGAGGTCTAACCATCTTGCCATTTTGATTAAAATTAGAAAATAACAATAATTGAATATAATCTTGTGTCCCAAGGCGGTTTGGCACGCCCAGGGTCCGGATTCTGAGGTCAAATGGTTTGCCCTGATAAAGTTCTTATTGCCCCCTTTTTATTTTATTTATTAATTTTTTATTTTATTGTGTGGTATATATATATATATAATAATGTTTCCTGAGGTTTTTCGCCGCGAGTATTTGTATGTGGAAGCACAGAGCTGAAGAAACAACGCCTGAAGATGATGAATGAGACTTCATCGAAACGTTGCCTAATAATCCGCAAAATTCTACGCTGGAGAAAAACCCGAATCACAAAGGGATCATAATATATAATATAATATATTATATATATATATTTATAATATTATATATATATATATATATATAATATATATATATATATATAGTCATATTCTCAGTAATAATATTTTATTGAAAATTAAAATATTATACTGGTTAAGTAGTTTGTTACCATGAGTGATTTATTATGATTGTAAAATAATTATTATAATATTATTGCTATAAATTGCTTTGTAATGCTCCTATGAGTAAGTGGATATATATATATTCCAATATTAATAATAGAACAACCAATATTAAATGAGTATTCCACAATTAGCCAAATAGCGAATGGCCTAAGGCCCGATTGATGATTTGTAAAGGGCCTTCAGCAAGCTTCCCTGCACAGGCAAGAACTCTGGCCTAGTGCTTTGCTTGCTGTGCCACTGAGATACAGGCTTTGAGGGTTTAAGCCAACAATTTTTAAAAAGCGAATTAATTATCCTCGAGTGGCAAGGTTAGCCAAAGCGAGGTAAAAAACAACTCTTTCTCAGAATCCTGAAAGGACTTCTGTTGCTTTTGAGCAAGAAAATACCTCACATTCAGCTTCAGGGAAGACCAGAACAAGGCCGCGCGCCCCGAGCTGGCACTCACAAGAATGGCCTCTCAAGCAGTTTCAAGTCTTTTCGTGCGCTTCTCAGCACGCTTCCCCGCCCTTGCAAACTAACGCCAGAGGTCCAAACGAAGCCTGAGCTCTCAAATAACAGAACAGTGGAGAATGAAAGGGGAATTAATCCTAATTAACTTCCCACCACTTGAAGAAAACGGCGTTCGGAGGGGGTTAAAAGGGTGATAACGACTTTTTAAAATGAACATATCAAAGCCGCAAGCAAGCCAAAACGGAATAAAGACACAGTGGCAATCAAAACTGGCAGAGGTTAGAAAATGTTTAATCTGTGGGGAGGTGGAGCAGAGCAGCTCCAAAAGCCTCCACCACCCTCCTTTTTTTTTGGGGGGGGTGTGTGCGAACATCGCTTCCCTTAAACACGGAACTCCTCAACTGATAAGGATTGAAGGCTAAAGACAAGGAAAAAACCTAAAAGGAAAACTGAAATTGCAAATCAAACCTGCTTAATATTCTGTTTTCAGTCAAGGAAGTAAATCCATAAGCACTGCCTGTCTCGCCGAGGCTGAGCAAAACTTGAGGAAATTGCTGAGGAGTCACGTGGTGGAGGAGGAACGTTTCCACAAATCAAGCTCAGCCTGTGAATGTGGAGACTAAGCACCTCCCACTACTGGATGCTCTGAACAGCTCATAGGAGAATATATATTACATCATTCCCTTTTAAGAGAATAAAACATGAGGTAAGAAAATGAAGCAAAGCTAAGTTTCGAATCATTTTGTGGTGAGATGAGCAGCAAACAAATTTAATAAATACAAGTAATTTATACCAGCACTATTCCTTATTACCCTCCATATTTTCTATCCTATATAGTCAATTCTTCTTTCAAAAAACATTTATTTCTCACAACAGAACATAACTATAACCTTTCCATCAATATTGGCACAAATTAAAATTTTTCCATCCGTTTTCTCCATCTTTAGTGAACATTTTATGAAGATACACAAAATCTATTTATTTATTCTATTTTTTGCTATTTATGTATCACTTGCAATGATTAGCTTGCAACTCCATTTCCCCATCAAACAATTACCTGGGTCTAAAATTCATTAATTATTAGAGCCACACTCCCTGTTGCCTCATATAATTATCTTTCTCTCATCCTATAACCATATAATATCTACATCCAAAATAAATATGTGCTCATATTTTGAATCAACACACTGCACTGATTATCACTTATAAATAGTATACATTAAATTATCAAGGATATATTGCATATCCATTTTCTAATTCATTTATTCTCATGTATGCTTTACCTCAATCATATACCATTCATAGTGCATTTAGCCAGTATCTTTTGTATATTCATCAAAACATACATCATTCAAGACAATTCACTTAATCATATACTTCCTCTCCAAACAAAATAGTACAATAAACTTTACTTTGTAATAAAATTTTTACTCTGTTCCTAGTTCTCTTTCCTCAAGTCTGCTTTCTATTCACTTGAACATTTTTTTACTTTCTCTTCCTGCAGTCACTGCACTGTACTTTTATTCATCAATTACTTTCACTTCTTTTCATTTTTCTATGTCCACTTTGTTCCCAAATCTATTGTTGACACTTCACAAAAATGATTGGTGTTACGTTCATAATCATTCATTATTGTTGTAACTTTCACTCATTCAGTCGCTCATCATAAATAAATCAAAGCAACCACACCTTAAACATATGTTTCTTTAGGATTTATATGTACAGATAGTTTTATGCTCACACCAAATACATCAAATAAACAACACTTTTTTCTAAGCAAATACTTGTCATAATTCTTTTTCATTCTTAGGTCTTCAAATGGCCAGATCATTATATGCTTGCATCTCACTCCTACTCATCCATTCATATTGCTTAACAGATTTTATTTTTGTCCTGGACTACATTCCTTCAGAAAGACGAGCTTTTTTCCCTTTATCACTATTTTCACCAATATGCAACTATCACTAACTGTAAATTTCTAGTTTTGTACGGACCCATAAAAATCTAAGTTGATACCAACTCACACCTAATGATATTTTAGTTCTAGCATTCATATTTAAAAATGCATTTCATTTCCATATATGTACTTCCCATGTCTACTCCATAAAAATGAACAAGCAATATTTTAATTTACAAATACTCATGCAAATTTACTCAAAAATGGCTTGTCGCTGTTCAGGAGAATCTTTGTGATAAAAATGAATGTTTTGCCAATAATTATTTTTTGTTTTAGATAATACCTGTAATCTTCCACAGACATTATGCAAAAACTGTTATTATGCAAAAAGGGACTAATGGGTAAGGAAGAACACAAAATGCTATTAAAAATATTTGCTTTATTCTACTTCAATTTAAATAAGAAGCAACATTTTAACAATATTAGAAAATTTGTTGTTACAACTGAAGTCCATCACTATTATGCTGAGTCATATAGCATGCACATTTATTGTAAATCCTTCAAAAGAGATGCATCACAATGCATGAAAGCTACATTGCAGATAGTAATTAAGGCCCAGTCCCACTGGCCAACGGACGCAAAACGTATGCATAAAGGACACAGCAGACGAGCAAAATTTTGGGGGTGACTCCATCCATTGTCATCCGCTCCAAAAAGTGGTGAAAAATTTGCATAAAACAGAACGGAAAAAAGAATGGACATGAGTAGTATGTAGCGGGGATTTAAATGGAATGTTCATAGGAAAGCCTAGCAGATGGAAGCAGATGACACCATCTGAAGGGGTTCCGGGGAGAATTTTGAAAGCGGATGCATAGCGGAAGGGGCGGATGCATCACGGACGCCTATAGGAAAGAAGGGGATGCCGTGCGGATGTATATCGGATGCAAAGCGTTCACTGCAACATCCTTTCTATTTACGTGCTACTAACGATGTATAGACGTTCCATGTACCTTTTCTTTCTCCCTCTTTCCGTTTTCAAGTTTGCAGTGGATGTGAGTTGCAAGGATGCCCAGAGATGCGGACGTTTAACGGATGATAAAACAGACATAAAAACATTTGTTGCTCGTATGTCGCGGATTTACATCGTACCACGGCGGAAAGTTCATCCGTTCATAAGTTTTGTGCAGCTCAAAACTTCTTGCGTGGATGAATCGCAGTGGAACGGATGCTCGACAGATAGAGCGTATGAAAACACATATGCAATGAGTACACAACAGAATGCATAGCGGCTTTTTTTAACGTTTTACATCCTCTTTGCATCCCTAAGTGCAGTGGGACCGGGCCTTAAGGGAAATGGTTGTGCCTGCACATACATGCAGAAACAACTGTGAACAGCTTCCAGACAGTCACCTGAGTCTGGAAAAAAATGTTACTTTGTATGTTTAGTATATACTACTGTGTATTCTGAAGCACTTATTTCACAGGATTCACACAGTCCTATAACATATGTTCCAATCATGCTATCTCTTTCATTTTTCATTGGATGACTGTAAGAAAATCAGAACCAATAAGGGTTCGATTAAAAGTCACAAAGCATTGTTCTGAAATCCTGAGTTGCCTTGGGAATGATACTTAGCTTAGATAAAGATTTTCAAGCAGATTAAAGCAATGGAAGTTTAATGGCTGTACATAATTTCTGTTTATACTCCTTGTACTTAAAATGTTTATATTCACATACCACAAGCAAAGTGTTTGATTTCTGTTACAGCTATATTGACGTAGGAAATGATGCAAAACATATTTAAATGATTCATAGTTGGTTTCTGCCTTATTTGAACTCTCTAAAAATATGATATTCATCAATGTTAAAATTAAAACTTATTCCACTTAAAATATTCTCATGTGAGGAAGTTGCCGTACCACAATGCTCTCCCTCAGCAATGCTTGTATCCTAAAATTGCACTCTAGAGACTGATATACCCTTTTTTCATAACTGTAAGGGAATTGCTTTATCACAGTTTTAACAATATGAAAATATTTAAGGAGGGAACTTTTCAAATATTTATGTTCAATTTTATCTAACTGAAGGCTTGATCATTACTTATTTTCAAAATTATAAATAACTAATGCACATGCACAAAATGTAGGATTTCCTATGAAACAAACAATTAGGAAACATTTGATATAATGTACAATGCACTACCAGAAACTCTAAACTGGCACAAGAAAAACTACACATCAATAATATAAATAATGGGCTCAGAAAATGTTTTGTGAAGCTTCCACCATATTTGTTATATTTTATACTTTTTATGAATTATGTACCAGACAAATTGATCAAGTTAGCCAGTGTTTACGATAGGTTTGACAATTGCATTATAAATATTTTTCCTTATGTGAAAATATAAGCCTGTTTCATTTGTCACATAGCCTTGCCTGAAAGAAAAGTTTTTTTATAGCTAATATTCTTGATTTTCTCTATTTTATTTATATGGAAATTGAGAATAGAAAAACCCTTCCCAGTTCTCAACTAAAGATTATACCATGTATACTTGGGTTAATTGTCTTGTTGGAAACAAGTATACATGCAATGTACTTCACACCATACAATTGTTCTTGCATTCAATCTATGCAACCTCCCTGCCCATTTGTGTTGCAGATTGAAACAATGGCCAGGAAACAGTTATTCTGAAACACCTGAAAAAGTTGTCATGTGAAAAACTCCCTTCTTCAACCAAGGAAAAAAATAAAATTCAAAGAAAGAAACTCACAGCAACTTTTAGGCAGTCTTTCCTCAGCCTGGATCCACGGAAACAGCAGAGGATCTATTCTGGTGAAAAGAACCTGGTAGGATAGACCAGACAGGTGCACAGGTTGTGCCTACAAGGGAAGACCTGGAAAGATACCCTTGAGACCACTACTGAAGCAGACTTAATTGAGCTGCTTGGGATACTTGCTAAAGGAATAAAGGGCTACGAAAATTGTATCCTCAACAATTGCCTCTAATAGCAAAACACCAAAGCAGTTTTGTGGAAGGAGACCTGGACATAAATGTCCTTTAGAAACAGAAGCTTCTGTCTGAAGGACAACTTGTCTACTACCTGTGCCTCTTCTAATAATAATGCTCAATTATAGCACCCAATATTCTTCACCCTGGACTAGACTGGCTGGATCTGCTAGGAGTGGCCATTCATCAATGTCTGGAAAGCCAGATGATTTAAATATAACTATTCAAAATTAATTTCAATGTATGACTTGTTCTTCCCTCAAAGGACTTATCCCCATGTGGCACTTGTAACAGATTGGGTTTAAGAACCCAGATATAATTCTGGTGTGAAATCAGAAATTCATTGCTATAAGTCTCCCGAGTAGGGAAAAGCAGCTAAATTTATCTTTGCCATTTCAGATTATCATGGACCTTTTGCCAAAACAGTGACAGTTTTATTCATACTTGAAAGAACTTTAAGTACTGAATTAAAACCAGAAAATATTACACTCCTCCCTCTTTCTAAGAAGCTTACCTTTTTACAGTTGAGCTATAAAAATCCTGGCGGAAGGAAGAAATCCAAGAAGATTGTGTGAAACTGCTTTCTAAACTCTGGACATCCTGAACCAAAACAGTTATATTGTGTACATTTGTGAACAGTATGTATATTATGTATGACTGGTAGTTCTGTCAGGTAGTTACCAAGTTTCTACCTCTAACAAGTTGGCCATTGAGAAGACACAGTCACTAATGTTTCTAGGTAGAATCTTCAGATTTGTACTTGTATACTGCAACTAAATACACCCCTGCCTCCCAATGAGGGAGATTACAGAGAAGTTTCTAAACTCTTAAAACAGTGGGAAGATCAGTGACTGGGTTCACTATCTTTTTTCTTGGAAAAAAAGACTTATTTGCTGGTCTGCCACCTAGACACGGAGTAAAGAGAAATTATTTTCTCCTAGTGATCACTCCCATGTATCTTAAGGTTTTCTCTATCCAGCCATGTCCAACTCTAGAAGGCAATGATCATCTCCATTTCTTAGCTGAGGGAGCCAGTGTGTTGAAGGCCCTTTCTGTGGTCATGCGGCCAGCATGACTATATGCCGAGGTACACAGAATGTGGTTACCTTTCCACTTAAATGGTACCTATTTATCTACTTGCATTTGCCTACTTTTGAATTGCTAGGTGGGAAGGAGGTGGGGCAGCTAACAGGAGATCACCCCATTGTGCGGTGCTTGGATCTTGAACCCACGATGCCAGTTTTCCAGGTGAAAAGCTCAGTGTCTTTCCAGCTGACAAGCTCAGTTGAGGCATCATGCCTCCCCCCTCCCATCTATTCTTCTGAATCTTACATATGCTGTATTTTTTGCACTATAAGATGCTCCAGGCCAAAATGGGGCATGCGGAGGCAACAAAAGGCGACAAATTGCTGGGAGGCAGAGGCTGAAGGGTGTGCTGGTGGATGGGAGGGGCTTCGGCAACATTCACGGTAGAAGAGGCAGTCATTTCCAGCCACTTTTTTTTCGGGGGGGGGGGGGGG